>PISX010015517.1:0-49316 GCA_004024625.1 Mellivora capensis
TAGAAGTCATTTCTTTATGAGTGAAGGACTAAAGTCCCTACTTTGTTGCTGGCTGTTGGCAGGGGGTTGCTCACAGCTCTTTTCACAACAAGACAACTTATAAAAATTGTTTTTAAATTGAAATAATACCTGAGCAGGGAGCCTGACATGGCGCTCAATCCCAGGACCCTGGGATCATGACCTGAGCCCAAGGCAGATGCTTAACCGGCTCAGCCACTCAGGCACACCACACTTTTACCTTTAAAAAAAAAAAAAAAAAAAAAGATTTATTTGAGAGGGAGGGAGCAAGGGCGCACCAGTGGGGAAAGGGAGAGAGTCCTTAGGCAGATTCCCTGTTGAGCATGGAGACCTACTTGAGGCTCCATCCCAGGACCCTGAGATCACTACCCGAGCCGTTATCAAGCGTCAGATGCTTAATTGAGCCACCCAGGTACCACTGCACTTTTACCTTTTTTAAAAAGGTTTCTCCAGGGGTGCCTGGGTGGCTCAGTCATTAAGCCTCAATCATTAAGCCCCACATCAGGGTCCTTGCTCAGCGGGGAGTCTGCTTCTCCCTCTCCCTCTGCTTGTGTTCCCTCTCTCAATGTGTCTGTCAAATAAATAAAAATCTTAAAAGTAAATAAATAAAAAGTAAAAGGCTTCTCCAATTAGGTCCAGCTCACCCTGGATAAACTTCATTTTGATTAAGTCAAAACCAAAGGATTGGGGCGCCTGGGTGGCTCAGTGGGTTAAAAGCCTCTGCTTTCGGCTCAGGTCATGATCCCAGGGTCCTGGGATCGAGCCCCGCATCGGGCTCTCTGCTCCGTGGAGAGCCTGCTTCCTCCTCTCTCTCTGCCTGCCTCTCTGCTTACTTGTGATCTCTGTCTGTCAAATAAGTAAATAAAATCTTTAAAAAAAAAAAACACAGGGACGCCTGGGTGGCTCAGTTGGTTAAGCGGCTGCCTTCGGCTCAGGTCATGATCCCAGCGTCCTGGGATCGAGTCCCACATCGGGCTCCTTGCTTGGCAGGGAGCCTGCTTCTCCCTCTGCCTCTGCCTGACACTCTGTCTGCCTGTGCTCGCTCGCTCTCTCTCCCTCTCTCTCTGACAAATAAAAAAAAAAAAAAAAAAAAAAAAACCACACAAAAAACCAAAGGATTACTAACCACATCACAGGAGTGACGTCCTATCTTATCCACAGGTTCTGCCTGCATTCAAGTGGAAGGGATCATACAGGGCTTGTTCACTGGGGGTGGGGGTCTTGGGGCCCTCTTAGAATCTTGGCTCCCGTATCACCAGACATCTTCAAGGAAATTGGTTTTCCACCAACAGTATTGTCAGGGCACTTGATCTGTTGTGTGGTATGATTTGACTCCTGTTTGCAAATACTTTTTGACCTTACCATTTGTTTTACATTTGTTTATAGAGGGTTTGGAGAGATGTTTTACTTCTTAATGTAGTCAAATCCTTCAAATATATCTTTGCAATATCTTTATTTGAAGCTTAGAAGAACGGCCCCTACTGAGGACACATACGAAAATGTATATCCTTTTGCAGGCACTTTTTAAAAAAGATTTTATTTATTTATTTGACAGAGATCACAAGTAGGCAGAGAGGCAGGCAGAGAGAGAGGGGGAAGCAGGCTCCCTGGAGAGCAGAGAGCCCGATGAGGGGCTTGATCCCAGGACCCTGGGATCATGACCTGAGCAGAAGGCAGTGGCTTTAACCCACTGAGCCCCCCCAGGCGCCCCTTGCAGTCACTTTTTAAAAAACATTTATGTATGTATTTGAGAGTGACAGAAACCATGAGCGGGTGGGAGGGGGAGCAGAGGGAGAAGCAGACTCCCTGCTGAGCAGGGAGCCCAAAATGGGGCTCAGTCCCAGGACCCTGGGATCATGACCTGAGCTGAAGTCAGATGCTTAACCGACTGAGCCACCCAGGCACCCCGCATTGATCTAATATTATACTGGAACTACATTACTTTAATTATTACAATTTTTTAAAAAAGATTTTTAAAAAAGATTTTATTTGACAGCGCGATCACAAGCAGGCAGAGAGTCACACTCTACGAACTGAAGCAGCAGGTGCCCCAATTTTTGATACATTTTTAAACTTAAGGAAGTTGCAAAAGTACAGAGAAGTCCCCACATACCCTCACCCAGTTTGGCCAATGGTCCCAACGGCAGCATCTTATGTAACTACAGGACAATGAGACCACACGCTGATTATGGCACAATGTGTGTTCTGTGCCATTTTATTCCATGCAAACCTCACTAAGATCAAGTTACAGAACTGTTTCATCACCACAAAGACCCCTCTCCCTATACCTTGATAGCAGCTCCCTTCTCCCCCTGCAGCCTCCCCACTCCCTGCCTTCATTAACCCCAAGCACGAGACCTTTTGAACTTGGCTTTTTTCACTCAGTATGTTTTTAGTAGCTGATAAACAAATGTCCCTTAAGTTTCTCTTCTTTTTCAAAAAATTATTGCAAATAAGCACATTCTACTCTTAAAAAAAAAAAAGCACGGAAATACTCCGACAACGTGAAAGTAGAATAGTGTTGTGAGTACACATACATGCGTCACTCGGGTTCGACTGACCTCTTGTCACCTTGTTTTGTGTACCTCAGTTTTTTCCTGTTTATTTGCAAGCAAACCTCAGACATAATTTTATCCATAAATAATGCAATATCGATCTCTATTGAATAAGGATTGTTTTAGCATCACCACAATACCCTTGTTACATCTAAGAAAACTACCATTGATTCCTTATTATTATCTAATACATGACTTAGCCCAGGCCCACACTATATTTGGTACCTAGTCAAGTCTCCTTGTACAGCTCTCTCTACGATGGACTGAATGTTTGTATGCCCCCCAAAGTCACGTGTTGAAGGCCTTGTCCCCAGTGGGATGGTATCTGGAGGTGGGGCCTTTGAGAGGTGATCAGGCTGAGTTGAGTTCATGAGGGTAGAGCCCCCGTGATGGGATCAGTGCCCTTACAGTAGGAGGAAGAGATGTAATCCCCTCTCTTCAGCCATGTGAAGACACAATTAGATGCCTGTTTGCGGGGCAAGAAGGGATCATCTCAGAAAACCAAATCATGGTACCCAGGTTATGGGGCTCCTCAGCCCCTAGGGTTGTAACAAATAAATGTCTGTTGAAGCTACCCAGTGTATGGTATTTTGTTATAGCAGCCCAAGCTGAGGAGGACACCCTCCTTTTTTTATGCCATTTTTTCTTTTTTTAATTTTTTAGAGGACAGGAAGGGGCAGAGGGAGAGAATTTTTTTTTTAAGATTTTTATTTATTTGACAGAGATCACAAGTAGGCAGAGAGAGGGGGAAGCAGGCTCCCTGCTTAGAGAGCCTGATGCGGGGCTCAATCCCAGGACCCTGAGATCATGACCTGAGCCGAAGGCAGAAGCTTAACCCACTGAGCTACCAGGAGCCCTGGGAGAGAGAGAATCTTAAGCAGACTCTACCCAGCACAGAGCCCAACACAGGGCTCGATCTCAGAACCCTGAGATCATGACCTGAACTGAAATCAAGAGTCAGACGCTCAACGGACTGAGCCACCTGTGCACCATGATGTCATTTATTTGTAGAAAAATTTGGTTCTTTTTTTTTTTTTTTAAAGATTTTATTTATTTGACAGAGAGAGACAGTGAGAGAGGCAACACAAGCAGGTGGAGTGGGAGAGGGAGAAGCAGGCTTCCTGCTGAGCAGGGAGCCTGATGCAGGGCTCCATCCCAGGACCCTGGGATCATGACCTGAGCCAAAGGCAGAGGCTTAATGACTTGAGCCACCCAGGCGTCCCTCTTTTTTTTTTTTTTTAATAGGATTTCTAGTATTTTGGAACTGGCTGATTGCAGATTTGTGGTGTATTAATCTCTATAATGTCTGTACACACTTCATAATGCAGTATTTTAAGTATATAGATAAGTAGCAAGACAAGATGCTATATCCCCAATCACATGGCTCCCACAGTTAAAACCCACAATCAAACCTCATCTCAAAGTGCCCCAGCACTTACCGTCTGCTGGTTACTATTGCTGTATAACAACTTACCCCAAACTTTCTTAGCTTAAAACAATGGTTTTATTTTCTCACAATTTTAAGGGTCGGGAATTCAGGACAGGTTTGACTAGGCAGCTATCACTTGTGGTCCCCACATGGCTACAGCTGAATGTTGTCCAGAGCTGCAGTCCTCTGGAGGCTCCACTGGGCTGGACGTGCGAGATGGCTGCTCAGAGGGCTGGTCACTGATGGTGCTGCTATGTGCTGGCGTGCGGCACAGTTCGGGAGACTCAAAGGCCAGGGGCTAGAATCACCTACAGGTTTGTTCACTCCCAAGTCTGGCACTTGGGCTGGAGGGCACTTCGTGACCAGGACTGCTGACGGCAGCACCTCCACATGGCCTCCCCAGGTGGCTGAGCTGCTTGAGAGCATGACATGGCAACTCGAGGCTCCAAGCACCAGCCTGGGTTCCAGTGAGCAAGGCAGGACTGCGTCACTGGTCATGGCCCAGCCTCAAAAACCACTGTTACCACATTCTCCTGGTTGCAAGAAAATGTCAAGCTTGCAGAGTTTTAAGGAGAGAGAATATAGACTCCCCCAGGAGGGAGGAGCATCAGGGTTGCACAGCAGAACAGGAGGGAGAGGATGAGTTGTGGCTGCCTTTGGAAAATATCCTTAGCCACACTATACTCATCCACTTTGCAACAAATCTCAGATACCATCTCCATCAGTCACATTGACATATACTTCAGTATTTGGGGTACAGCTCTAAGAGGCAAGGACTTGGGTATATTCCATGCTTTTTGAGGCACAATTCACACAAGAGAAAATGCACAGTTCTTAACATGCACACCTGGGTGAGTTTCACAATTGTATGCATCTTTGTAATCACCCAAACAAGATGCATGACTTTCTTACCTTGCAGAGTCCTCCTGTCAGGCAGCCACCCCCTCCCTGACCTCAGCAAGAACTTTCTGATTTCTGTCCCGCAGTAGTAAGACTTACTCTTATTAATTATATAGTAATGCACAGAAGACTTGACACAACTTTACATTTCTCTAAGGCTTCTGTGGTACTGGTTAATTAAAGGAAACTCTGATTTCCCCAAATCCTGCCTTTTCCAAACCTAATAGAAAAATCCTTTAGCTTTAAAGCAGAACTGTGAGAGAAGACGCTCTTGCCCTAGTTTAGATATTCTACCTGGCAGACCATGCGTCTCTCTTCCCTTCTGTTGGCTTGTGCTCTCTGCAAGGCCACCAAGACCAGCGACTAGCCTCATTCATGGAGTATTTTCTGGGTTTACTCAGTCTCTTTGCAGCACACAATACCATCGACTATTTTACCTTCTTTCTTTCTTTTTTTGAGAGATTGTTTTATTAATTACCTTATTTCTTTTTTAAGAGCTTTGTTGCATTATAATTTATACTCCACCTGTTTAAGGCATACCAACTCAATGGGTTTTAGCAAGCTTTCAGAGTTGGACACCCATCGATCCATTTTAAGAACATATCCATCACCTTCAGAAGACCTCTTCTGCCCTTTTGTGGCTAATCTCTGTTCCCACCCTTAGTCCAGGCTTCCCCTTATATAAATCTGCCTTTTCTGGACATCTCATGTAAATGGCGCAATAATATATGTGGTCTTTCCATCTGGTTTCTTTCAGTGGAATATTATGATTTGGGAACTTCTTCACAGTGCAGCATGTGTCAGGAGCTTGCTCTGTGTCACTGCTGAGATGTCTCCTTATATGGAGAAAGCCCACTCTTCACATTCTTGAAAGTCTATCCTCGGGGCGCCTGGGTGGCTCAGTGGGTTAAAGCCTCTGCCTTCGGCTCAGGTCATGATCTCAGGGTCCTGGGATCAAGCCCCGAGTCGGGCTCTCTGCTCGGCGGGGAGCCTGCTTCCTCCTCTCTCCCTCCCTGCCTCTCTGCCTACTTGTGATCTCTGTCAAATGAATAAATAAAATATTTTTTAAAAAAGTCCATCCTCACTCTTGCTCTCTGACCTCTCCCCTCTATGTCCAGCTTCTCTCCACCCTCTGAACTGAGGGTGTGACAGACACTGTTGGTGTCTCTCCCCCACCCCTGCCCACACCTGCCCTTGCTGACAGAGGTCCAGCCTCAGAATTTTCACACTGGAGCCCATCCTAGCAATGTTGGGCAGGACATCCAGCAAGGGAAGGTCCTACTTCCAAGAAGAATAGCCTCCCATGGACGGGACAGCGGTCTTGTCTACATGTGACACCTAAAGCCATCCAGCTCTTTGGGGACCGCAGGTATGGAGGGTGACAAAAGTATGCACAGTCCTTGATGTCACTGCCCGCTGCTGAGCAAGCCACCCCGAGGGCCGTCCTCAGACCCTTTCCGTGGGGGACATTGAAGCACCCAGGGAAAGCCGCATCTTGTTGGTGGTTCTGTGGCTTCTGGCCAGAAGGCTCCTGACAGACTGGTAGCGTTCTCCAAACCTTCTCCCCAGGACTCTGGCCCTTCCTGCAGTCTCCCACTCTGGGGCAAAGGTGAGTGCATCAGGATCTGAAGGTAAGGCTTGCTCCCCAGCCCAACACCCTCACTGCAAATGGTTTCCTGCCCTTGATGTCCCCACAGGTGCCTCAGTCTGAGCCTGCCCACACCCAGTTCCTCTCCCCCCGCCAGGCCAGCCTTCCTCCCAATCGGTTGATCAACTGACCCTCCATTCTCACGGTCAGTGAAACTCACGGTCCTGGACCTCCCACATCTCATCCAACAGCAGGCTCCGCTGGTTCTATGTCCTGGATCCTTTCGGAATTCCTACTGCCAGCGCCTCATTAGCTCCTGCTCAGTTGCAGCGCTGGGCCTAGGACAGTCCCTCCCACTGCCCCAACAGCCTTCACGCTGGAGAAGACTTTTCCAAGGGACAAACCCATCACACCTCCTCGTTTAAACCAGTTTCACAATCCCGTGTCCACAACACACGCGACCAAACAGAGGAGCAGCTTATTCCGCTGCCGCTGGTGGCCTCCCCTCCCCCACACGCAAGGGTCTAGCGCGCCTGGGCTGGCAACAGAGTGAGGGACTAAAGGGGTAAGTGGGCCCGACCGCTTAACCCCTTTGTCCCACCAACACTGCAGTCTCTGCCTCCGCCAGCCGTCCACGGCGGACCTGCAGGCCGAGGCGGCCTTCCGGGGTTCTGCTGCGGCCTGCGGAGCGCCGAGGGGTCGGGAGTGCGCTGTGCAGCGGCGCGCCCGGATCTTCCCAGAGCTCCCGCTCCGCCTGCCGTCCGGGGGCCCCGGGCGCCGGGCATGTCCTACCTTCGATTTCAGATGGAGGCCGCGGTCCCTTGGCTGCCCCTTTCTTCCCCGGGGCGCTCTCTGCGGGCTTGGTCAGAGGCTTCTCGGCCTCCGGGGAGCGCCTGTCCGTCGACCTTTCCCTCGTCTTCGCGATGTTGGAGCCGCGCGCCCTTTCCTCCTCGCCTGAAACGCACGGGCCACCCGTTAGCCGCGTTCCCCTCCTGCAGCTCGCCGCGGCCAGCTCGGGCGGGGGCCGCACTTCGCCTCTCGCAGCCCGGAGCGCTGCCCGCTGAGAAGACCCCCGCGGCGCGGCCGTCGGGGAGGACTCGGGCGCGGGCGGGCGCCCCGCACCCCCCAGCCCGCGCCGCCCGCGGCCCCGGGGCCGAGGAGACGGCGGGCCCGCGCTCCTTTACCTGTCCTAGACTTGTGTTTGCTTTTGGAAAGCCCCATAGGTGAGCCCACCGCCCCCGCCGGCTCCGCCCGGCCCGGCCCTCCGCACCTCCGCGGGCGCGCAGCCCGAGCGACTCACAGAGGGTCCCGCGGCCGAGCCGCGCGCGTCGCCCCGGCGACGCCCCGCCCGCGGGATCCGCGCCGCGCTCTCGCGAGAGCTGCCGCTCGCCGGAAGTGGGCGGTGACCCGGAAGTTCCCGCGCGGCGGAGCGGGCAGGGGCGATCGACTCGGCCCGGGGATCCCGTGAGCCCGTTCTTGCGAGGGCTGCCGCTGCCGAACCGGCCATGGACGGTAAGAGACCCCGGGCCCTCACGCCCTTCCCCCAGACTCCTCCGCGTCCGCCCCCCAACCTCCAGCTCCTGTACCGGCGAGCGGCAGCGGCCTTTGGGGCCCTGGGATGTCCGGTCAGAGGGCACCGGAAAAGGAGACAGCGGCGGCCCCGTCCGCAGAGCACCAGCAACAGAAGTACGAGGCGCTCGGGCGAGAAGCCCTTGCTGCGTGCCGGGCACGGTTGTGCGTGTGGGGCGGGAGCCCGCCGCCCTCTTCTCCGGGTGGGGAAGCAGAGCCCTGGCTGCCTCGCCTCGGCCGCGCTCCGGGCACCAAGGGCCAGGCAGGATGGGTGGTCAGGGGAGGTCCTGCGTTTGCCGGAGTGTGTAAGGGCTGGTGCGGCACGCGGGGAGGTGTAAGGGGCCGTTGGACCACGTCGTTATCACCCGTTGGCCGGAGAGGGGATGGACAGCACCTCAGCCCCCACCGGAGGCTGGGCTTCACTCCGCAGTTCCCCAGCGCTCAGGGTGGCTCTCCTTTGGCCGGTTCACTTTCTTCCAGGGTCAGGTTTCGCCTTAAGAGCTCTTTGCTCTTGCGAGTCCCTTCCTGGCGCTTGGTTTCTCCCGGCCGAGGTGGCACCGGCAGTTGCACACCTGGGACCCCAGAACCGCCTCCCCCACTCCCACCCCGTTAACCAAGCAAAGAGTACGGAGAAGGCCGAGGCAGGGAGGGGCCCCGGAAGTCGGCGAGCTGGAGAGCTGGAGAGCCGGCCACACCTCGCCTAGGTTCCCTGCAGGCGGCACTCTGCCACCTGTGTCCACTTAGCTCGGACTCGCAGATTCCACAGCGGCCTTGGCCTTGGCCGGGGCTGGCACAGGGCCTGAGACCGCCCCCCCACCCCCCCCTCTCAGCTGGGGGCCTGGATTTGCATTTGTGAGCACTCCACACCCTCTTTGTGGTTTCCGATTCCATATTTTCTTTCTGGACTAGTGTGGTAGACCCGTTCAGACATCGTTCTCCGCATTTTAAAATGGAAGAAATTGAGATGGTTTAAATGTGAATCTGCATCTACCTGACCCGTGAATTTGGTGGGTGAGAGCAGGTGTGGCTGTCCGGAGAGTTAGCCTCCCTGGTTCCTCCTGTGCACAGAGGGGCGCCTGAGCCCGATTGGATGGCCCCGACACGCCGATGCCGTGGAAGGTGGTCTCTGGCTGCCGATGCCGTGGAAGGTGGTCTCTGGCTGCCGATGCCGTGGAAGGTGGTCTCTGGCTGCCGATGCCGTGGAAGGTGGTCTCTGGCTGCCGATGCCGTGGAAGGTGGTCTCTGGCTGCCGGGCAGGTCTCTGACAGCACAGGAGTCACCCTCTTGCTACTTTTATCCATTTACTCTTGGGGACAAAAAGTGTATGAAATACAGATCGCCCACTACTAAGCTTTACTAAATTGGGCCTCTGTCAGGCCTTAATTAGAAACCCCCGCTTGGGTTTTCACTCTGGGCCACATGCCGCACCCGTGACCGGTTTTGCCTGCACACTAACCCTTGAGGACAGCCCCTGCCACCCTGGCATTACCTGTAAGGAGTCAGAGGTGAGAGAGCCTCTACATGTGCCCTTTGGCTGATGAGGGAGCAGAGCTGGTGCCCGAGACCATCTTCTGCCTCCAGTGTGCGGTGGGCCTCCCTGAAGGCGCCATCCGTGCCCGTTCCAGCTCCCTGTGTCGAAGAGGGTCTTAGTGGCCCCATCTGCTTGTTGGACGTGCCACTGGTCACAGTTGAAATCCTCACGCCATCTCCTTTCTTTGCAGATACCCTGTTCCAGTTGAAGGTATGTACTGAATGGCCTTTCACCCCAACCCTGTCTTAGTGACCAGCAAATGGGCACAAACCGTGATTTCTGAACAGGGCCCTTCTGGACTGATGACCGAGGGGAGGTTATTGAGGTGGCTTGACGGCATATGAAGCCTTGCCTTGTCTTGGGCTGAGCAGAAGCAGGTCACGTGGGCTCGTCCATGAGGGAGCGAGCCTGTCATCTTTAAGAAACTTGGGTATTGGACGCCTGGGTGGCTCAGCTGGTTGGACGACTGCCTTCGGCTCAGGTCATGATCCCGGAGACCCCGGATCGAGTCCCGCATCGGGCTCCCAGCTCCACGGGGAGTCTGCTTCTCCCTCGGACCTTCTCCTCGCTCATGCTCTCTCACTGCCTCTCTCTCAAATAAATAAATAAAATCTTTAAAAAAAAACAAAAAAAAAAACAAAAAAAAAAAGAAACTTGGGTATGAGGTGCGTCCCTTGGTGTTCCACTAGGCATTGGAAATTGTGGTGTCACATTCCTTACGGTCGCATGGAAGGAGAGCGTTCTGAGCAGCGGAGCAGGCCTCTTGGGGTTAATCCAGGGCAAGCTTCTGCCACCTTTCCGTTGAGTATGTCCATAGTTAGCCATCATGCTTAGTTCCGGCAGGCTGCGCAGGGGTGAGGTGCCCACACTCTGCTGACTGTAGCTCATCACACTGGTTTTGCCGTGGAGAGGAAGGGCCAGGAACACCCGAAGGCCCAGGGGCTTTGTTTGGCAAGCTTCCAGTTTGTGGAAAGTGCTCAGGGCCAGATTCCCGGTTCGGGAAAATCTGGATTTTTCCCTGAAAGAATGTAGGAGGGGGCACCTGGGGGGCTCAGTGGGTTAAGCATCTGCCTTCGGCTCAGATCATGATCCCAGGGTCCTGGGACGGAGTCCTGCATCGGTCCTGCTCAGTGGGCAACGCGTTCCTCCCTCTGCCCCTTCGCGTCACTCGAGCTCGCTCTCTGACAAATTAAAAAAAAAAACCAAAACAACTTTTAAAAAAGGAGCATAGGAATGTGAGGTAGGTAGACAAGAAACCCTTCCTGTGTGACAGAAAGTCCCACGTGGGGGGGCACTGAGGGCCGGCGTTGGTGGTCCTCCCAGGCGGGCAGGTGTCTCAGGCTGAGGGACGCCACCAGCCGGGAAGCCGTGTGGGCCTCTGGAAGGGCCCTCTTTCGCCTGGCCTACCTGAGCATCGCCTGCCGGCTTCCGGGCCAGGTGCGGCGTTTTAGGGGGAGCGGTGGGGGCCACTCCGGCCAGGCCGGGGGGCACGCACTGCCCAGCAGCCCCTCGCAAACGCGACGTTCTGTGAAGAGAACGCTTCGAGGTGCATGTTCGTCAGGAACTCTGTGTTGCCATTTGGGGTCCCCCGGGGCAGATTCTGTCGAGTTTTTTTCAGGAAGTTGAAAATCCACGGTAGGGGGGCCGGGTGGCTCCGTTGGTTAAGTGTCCGTCTCTTGTTTTTGGCTCAGGTCATGACCTCAGGGTCCTGAGTTGGAGTCGCCCGCGGGGAGTCTGCTAAGAGGCTCTCTGCCCCGCCCCCCTGTGCTCCCGCTCTCCCGCTCTCCCGCTCGCTCTTTCTCGTGAATAAATAGGTCTTTTAAAAAGGGAAGGAAAGAGGGGCACCTGGGGGGCTCAGTCGTTAAGCGTCTTCCTGGGCTCAGGCCGTGATCCCAGGGTCCCGGGATCAAGTCCGCATCCGGCTCCCTGCTCGGCGGGGAACCACCTTCTCCCTCTGCTCTCACCCACCAAAGCTCAAGAGTCAGGTAGATACAGATTCACATCCCTGCTGAGCAGGGAGCCCACACGGAGCTTAATTGCCGGACCCTGGGATCACGACCCGAGCTGAAGGCTGATGCTTAACCGACTGAGCCGCCCAAGCACCCCTGTGTGAGTTGGCTTTTTAACCTCCCACGCTGGGGGAGTGTTTGGGCTCGGTGTTCTGGGTTAGGACGTATTAGGAAACCCTCAGAGACCCAGCGAGCTCCCTCCATGCAGTCCCAGGCCATGAGGACACTGGCGGGCCGGGCGCCCGCTCTGTGCAGTAGGGGCAGGGGATGCTGAGGAGGGCGGGGAGGGGTGCCCAAGGACCGCCATGTGTGTCTGACCTGCGTGTCCTGTTTCTGCTCAGTTCACAGCCAAGCAGCTGGAGAAGCTGGCCAAGAAAGCAGAGAAGGACTCCAAGGCGGAGCAGGCCAAAGTGAAGAAGGTGAGGCCGCCCCGCGCCCCGGCCGCGCCCCTTGCTGCTTTGGCTTCTGTGGCTTCTGCTGCTTTGTTCTGGTGTCTTCTTTTTATTTTTTTTTAATATTTTATTTATTTATTTGACAGACAGAGATCACAAGTAGGCAGAGAGGCAGGCAGAGAGAGAGAGGAAGGCAAGCAGGCTCCCCGATGAGCAGAGAGCCCGATGCGGGGCTCGATCCTAGGACCCTGGGATCATGACCCGAGCTGAAGGCAGAGGCTTTAACCCACTGAGCCACCCAGGTGCCCCTGTTCTGGTGTCTTTTTGTGGGAGGTGCACCCCATGACTCTGGCCATGGGTGCTCTCTCGGGCCTGCTCAGGGCCTCCAGTGACCCCCCTCTCTGCCTCCCGGCCCACTAAGGGCGTCCAGAGCAAAAAGACCGTGTGTTGCCTTTGCTTTTTTCCTGGAACGTCCATGCCTTTCATTTGCTTCCAAAGTTCTGAACACGCATTTTGCACAAATTGTGTGGGATGTGGGCTTCCAGCCGTCCCTACCACGCCCCAGCCCCTCCCTGCCCTCTTCCTTGTGTAGCCCGTGCCTCAGGCATCAGACCCCAGGGGCAGAGGGGAGGTGGTGGGGACTTCTGGCTGCTCTCCGTGGGGGCTCTGACAGCTGTTGCAGAGCTCCCGGAGGTGTTAGGGTTTGGTGACCCCCTCCCCCCCAAATTGGCACTCCCAGGGCAGAAGGGAAACTGGAGGACTGACCCCAGTCTGATCCTTCAGTTTCTTCCACGGTCTGACTTGCTTGGTGTCAGCCTTCGCCACGGTGGTTTTTGGGAGCGCCTGTGGTGTGGGCGGCTGGAGGGACCAGAGAGGGCATGCGGCAGGAGGAGACGGGCTGGAAGGTGGGGAAAGCGACTGTGTCCCCGCGGCCAGGTCTGCTTTGTAGCCCCCAGCGCGGGCTAGGCTGGCACACTGCCTGGACGCCGCAGCCCTGAACAGGCTGGGGGGCCTGGCGTCTCTGCGATCTCACGGAGCTCACAGGCCGAGGGGGCTGCCCCATGCTAGCAGATCTTGCCCTGGGAAGAGCCAGGAGCAGGTCCCCGATGGTCGGTCACGGTTCCTGCACATTCTCCCAGCTGGCGCTTCCCCCCCCAATTTCAGGCCCTTCAGCAGAAGAACGTGGAGTGTGCCCGTGTGTACGCTGAAAACGCCATCCGGAAGAAGAACGAGGGCGTGAACTGGCTCCGCATGGCGTCCCGTGTGGACGCAGTGGCCTCCAAGGTGCAGACGGCCGTGACCATGAAGGGGGTGAGTGCTCATGCCTGGGGCCCGGTGCCATGCGGGCTGGCTTCTGCCAGCAGAGACGAGGAGCCTGGCTGGGCTCCTCCGAGCCATGCCGGTCCCCGTGGGTGGTGTCGCAGGGATTCCGTCCACACCGTGAGGGTGGCAGAGGACGAGACAAGGTGTCCCCGGGTTTGTCTTAAGGAGCCGTGGCTTGGGTTTCATGTCTGTGGTTCAGTTGATAGCATTTTCTGGAGACCTGCCAAGAAAGAGCCTTGCGGCCCCGAGAGGCCCAGCCTGTCCTGAACACGGCTCGGCTCTGCCAGGGCTGGGGTCCTGTTGGCCCTGGCGGGGCATGGGCCTGGGGAGAGGGCCAGGGGCCTGTCCCCTGTGGGTAACATCTCCTTCCTTCAGTTCTGTTGCCTCCTCACTTCTTCCCGTGCCAGGTGACCAAGAACATGGCACAGGTGACGAAAGCCCTGGACAGGGCTCTGAGCACCATGGACCTGCAGAAGGTCTCTGCGGTGATGGACAGGTTTGAGCAGCAGGTGCAGAACCTCGACGTGCACACCTCGGTATGTCGCCGGTGCTCCGGGCAGGCAGGGGTGCGCCCGGGAGGGGCTCATGGGGCTGGTCCCCTCAGGTGGGAGCTGCCTACAGAGCTCCTGACTCCTGCGGGGTCTGGACCAGTATGTGGAGGCCTGGCAGATATGAGGGAGGCTCGGCGCTGGGGCGTGAGCACCTCTTCCAGGGTGGTGGTCGGCTCAGCGCCCAGGGGTCTGAGAGTGCTGGAGACACTAGGAATTGGGGGTAGTCTAGTGCAGGTGGAGGGAGTGAGCAGGAACCAAGTTGAGAGGGTGGCCGGAGGCCCCAGGCCCGCACCCACCTGCCCAGACCACGCCCCCAGGTGATGGAGGACTCCATGAGCTCGGCCACCACGCTGACCACGCCGCAGGAGCAGGTGGACAGCCTCATCGTGCAGATCGCCGAGGAGAACGGCCTGGAGGTCTTAGACCAGCTCAGCCAGCTGCCTGAGGGCGCGTCTGCCGTGGGCGAGAGCTCCGTGCGCAGCCAGGAGGACCAGCTGTCTCGGAGGTGGGCTCAGTGCCCCCGATGCTGGGCTGTTCGCCCCATGCTCTGATGCTGGGGCTGTGGGGGATGGCAGAAGGGACAGCTGAGGCCTCGGGAGGAGAGCTCATGCGGCAGGCCTTTGCCCCGGGGGTGCTGCTCCTCCTGCGGAGGCCTGCAGCTGAGGCCCAGCCCAGATCCCGTCTGGCTGCCTCTGTCCCCTGCCCCTTATTCAGTCCGTGTTGTGTCACCATGTGCTCTCACGCTTGTCCGTGGTTCACTTTAGGACCTCACACGACAGGTGCTTGACAGTGCATGGCCGCTCCCCCGGCTCTTCCTACGCTAACCTGATGGCCTTGCGAGGCTGAGCTTTAGAGGGGAGGGTCGTGGCCTGGTGGAAGGGTGAGGGGCCCTTGGCTCCCAGGGCTGGTGTCTTGGATCAGGCGCACAGTGGCTCGGGGGCGCCTCTGCCCCTCACAGCAGCTGTGTTGTTCATTTGCAGGTTGGCCGCCTTGAGAAACTAGCCGAGTCCTCCTGCAGGGCCCTGCGTCCCTGGCCTTGACGTGCAGGAAGGGCCGGGGAGGAGGGTTCCATCTCTCTCCCCACACCGCTTGCCTTTCTGCACACCCTGCAGTGTGGCCCTTCCCTCCAGGCCTGGGAATTGTCCCTCTTAGTGTAGATGGTGGCTGTGTCCCGGTGGGTGAGTTTGCACAAACTTCTGACTTCCGTGGGTTATTTCTATAACTCTGGGCTGACTGACTCGGGGTTCTGCCGGTTCCCCTCATCCCCCCACCCGGTGATGGGGACTAACCAGCAGATGCCGTGGGGGCCTTCAGACTCTGTGTGACAGCAGATGTGCTGCTAGCAGTCAGCCGACGGGGGTCAGCGCTGCCTCCTGTTGCCGGGCACCTGGAGGCCACCTGGCTGGGCCCACTTGGGATCCCTGGCATCAGGCGCCACGCTCCCAAGTCCAGGCATGCCTTTCCAGGGGGTCCCCACCCTCATTCCACTGCTGCCTCTGGAAAGCCTGGGGCCCCCAGGGGTGTGCTCTGTGTCCTGTAGGAACTCAAGTCTGCACTGAGGTCCTTCCCAGTAAGGAGCTGGCAGTCTCCCACTCCCACTTGGGGTGCTGCATCTGCGTCGCTCCCGTCTGTACTGTAAATAATGGGTGCCCCTCACGACTGGTCTCTCCCCCTGCCTGTGGGCTCACACCGTTCAACCTGAAAGCCAGAGGGGCCGGCTGGAGTGCGTACACTCGGAGAGATGCCCCTGGCGGGCCAGCTTTGGGAGGCCCCGAGGCAGTGCGGCCCAGCGGCTCGCAGCAGCTCCTCCTGCTGAGTTTCTGGGACAGGCAGCACTTTCCATGTTTTTAAGTTCCTGAAGTTTTCTTTGTTTTCTTGAGGCTTCTAGGGTTTTTTGTTTTGCCAAAAAAGAGGGAGCAGACAGCAGATGGGGAGCACTGGGTCCAAGCCCGGTTCTTGGTGTGAACTGGTGAGAACTCCATGGTTGGTCCTGAGTGGGGCCTGGCTCTGTGCACGGCCACTGCCCAGCCAGCCCTTCCAGAGGCCTCCAGTTGTCTCAGCTGTCCTCATACCAGTGGTTCTCGAAGACAGAAACGTTGGAGACCGTTACCATGACTCGCTGCGTGTGATTCCCTGGACCTGCTTGTCTCTGGGTGTTCTGGGTGATGCTGGGGCAGCCTTGATGCTTGGACGGTGGTATGAGACCCCAACGGCCAGGTTGGCGTGCTGTCTGGTTCTTCTTCCGCAATGCCAGCCTCGCCTTACTCCCTGGCCATGGTCTCTCAGGGCACACATGTCCTGGGGGCTCAGAGAAGATCCTCGCTGTCCCGGGGCCCAGTGGAGGCGGAGCTCTGCGAGGGTGGCTCACCAGGGAACACTGGGTGCGCTCGCCTCTTTCCTAAAATGCTGTTGTGAGTAAACAGATTGTTCCCTGAGAGTTTTTCTCCAGCTTTCTTCAGTGGCCTTGGGTAGGGTGGGGAGCCATAGGTGGGCCCCCAAGCAGGAGGCTGAGGAGGGCACCGGGAGGAGGGCGGGTGCGGCGGGCGGGCCGAGGTATGCATGCTCTGGGCTCCACTCCTATGGATGGAGTTAGAGTTGGAACTTACAAATTTTCTTGAAATAATTTTAAACGTACATAAAATTGCAAATTGCATGGTTTCTGTATACTTCTGTCTGTCAGCGCCCCCCCTTTCTAGTTCACCTCTGTAACTGGCTAGGTCACCTTGCAATGCCTCCATTCTTCCAAGCTGGGGCAGACCCATTTGTCTTTGTGACCTAGAAAGTCTCTTTTTTGTTTTTTTGGTTTTTTTTTTAAGAGGTAGAGTTGAGCGCATGAGAGCGAGGGTGGGGCTTGGGCAGGAGAGGAAGACAGAGAATCCCAGTCAGGCTCCACATCCAGCACAGAACCTGGCATGGGGCTCAGTCTCATGACCCCGAGATAGTGACCTGAGCTGAAATCAAGCATCGGACTCTTCTCCATCTGAGCCCCCGAGATGCCCTGAGCGGGAGGCACTCTGACCTAGAGGGCCTGGATGCTCGCTGGCCGGTTATTTTATGGACCGCCTTTCCACTCGGGCTGATGGGACTTTTTCACATGATGACATTGAGGTCACAGCTGTTGGCAAGAGTCCCACAGAAGTGGCATCGTCTCTTCTGTGCTTCACACCAGGCGCTCCGCGTTGCTGTCTTGTTCACCTGGGACGGGGTGTGGGCCAGGCATCTCCCCCGTGACGTTCTGTTTTCCCTTCTATTGAGCATCTTGTGGGGAGAAATTTCAGGACTGCAGCATCACCTGGAAACATTGTCATACTTTGCCCCTGATACTCCTTTCCCTTGATGAATCTTCCTGGTAACAGCATTCGTGGTGATTTCCTATTTGCAGTTCTGTTTTAAAAAAGATGTCTCCTCTCTGTTTCCTTACTGCGTGATTTCCGTCCGCGTGGGCCTGTGGGTGTTTCCCGCTGTGGGCACCAGGCACGGACACCCCGCTGCGGCCCAGAAACCACACACTAGCCCTGCTCAGGCTCCGTCTGGCCATCCCCTCCTCACGTGTAACGTTCCTGACAGCAGAAGTCAGCCTCCGTGTCCTCCTGGCTTCACTCGTTTGTCTTTCCACAAACACTGAGGTCTGTTAACCGTCCCTCTGTGGGACTGCCTGGTCCTTCCCTCGGCCTCCCGGCACTTCCCTGTAATGTTCCTGCTCTTCTGGCGCGCGGGTCCCCATTGCCCTCTTCCGTCATTTGTGTTCCCCGTGGGTGCCCCCATCTGGCCTGGTCTTGAATTGGTTTTCAGACATGGGAAATGTGCCAGGGCTTAAGAGTTGGGACCGAATCCTGGCTTGTCCTTGGCTGGGGGACAGCCTCCAGCTCCCAGGTCCCTCACACTGCGCACATCTGCCTGTGCACGGGACCCCTGCTTGTGCACCCCGTGTGGGCCTCATCAGGGGAGAGGTGGGCCCTGGAAGGAGCTCCCCGCAGCCTGGGGAGGGGGTTCGCGCAGCCTCAGGAGACGTCTCTCGAGGTTGGAACAAGCTCGAGTGAACATGGGAATAAACGGTGGCGGGACACATTGATAGCGGACAGCAGTGAGCTCCCGGGACCAGGTCAGGCTCTGGGTGGCACCTCCAGCTGCAGCCTCTCTGAGGTGGTTCGGGGGGTGCACGTGGCAGGATTTGGTGTGCCACCCCCACAGCCCACCGGAAGGGCCTTCCCACGGCCTCTGCCAGAAGAGCCCCTGTGGCGGAGTGGGGGGCTGTGGGCGGGACCCGGCCAACTCAGGACAGAAACGCTCTAACATTAACTCTCTCCAGAGTGATCTGCACATCCCCACCAGCGTCTCTCTGGGCACAGCAGACTTGCCTGGCAGTGAGAGGCTGGGACCCTCACGGGCCGAGGACAGCCAGGCTCAGGTGGCAGCTGCACAGCTGTCCGCTCATTTGTGGGCACCTTAGGGCACAGAGCACCTGGGCGAGGGGCTCCTCCCGCGGTAGTGGAGCCTGTACCTGTCCGGGCGCGGTGTTCATAGAGGCTCCAGCCTAGAACGGGGGAGCAGGGCCAAGGGGTGGGCTGTGGGCACACGCGTGGCATGAGGATGCCGGTGTGTGCAAGTGGGGGCGCACATGTGAGTGGGGGTGGGGCACACGTATGCACCAGAGGATGGGCGTACACACGCGTGTGCATCGTGGTGGGGGTGCGGGGGAGGGAGCAACTGCAGCCTACGTGGTGTTTTCAGAGAGATGGGCAGTGCCCATGCTGTGCTCTTTTGAAGACCCCGAGCCCTTTCTGACCCCACTCTCCCGGGACCCAGGTGCTGCTGTGTCTGGAGGTCCAGCCTGGGACCATTTTTACAGAATTTGCCCTTGGGTGCCCAGGAGACCCCCTCCAGGGCCGGGGTGCTGAGGACGTACACCCTCTTGACTCAGAAGGGTCGTTGCCTTTATTGATGGTAGCGCTGCCTGGGGCGTGTCTGGGTCAGGCCTGCCCACAGCTCACCGCCCTGGGGCGGCGCGTGGGGGGCCCGGGTACATGCCTGGGAGAGGCCAGGCCTTGTGCGTGGGGAGCGGCACCCTGGCATCTCCCTGCTCTGGTGGCCACGGTCTCCCCAGAGCTGTAGGAGCCCCTGAGCTCCAGACCCCAGGGCATCACAGAAGACATAGGCCAAGGAGGATGGTGCTGAGGGAGGCCAGCAGGGCCCCCGGCGGGGGGTGGAAGCTGGGAGCCTCTGAGTAGCCGTATGTCGTCCTGCAGGAACCCTGCAGCTCGCCCAGGGGGATGGGCACCTCCTCAGGGGGTTGCGCGTGGTCGCTCACCTGAGGACAGACATGGGGGGCTGCCGGCCTGCCTGCCTGCAGGGAAGGCTGACTCAGGGCAGCAACCGTCCTCACCTGTTCCACGGCCTCAAAGACCCTGAGCAGGTTGTTGGCCAGCGCGCCCCTGACCTCTGCCTCTGTCCACTGCCTCCTGAGCAGCTCAGCCACCAGGTCTGGGTACTTGGACACGTCCTCAAGCCCCGAGGGGAGTCTGAGGTGAGGGCAGAGAGAACCAGGCTCTGCATTCCAGGGTCAGGGCCTCAGGCCACCCACCTCCCCACAAAGCAGAGCTTCCCACGCCTTGAGAGGGAGACATGCCGGGCTTGTCCACAGTCACACACTTCCTAGCTTCAGCCCCTCATGATGTGTCTGGGGGGCGCTGACCCTCCTGGCTCCTCTACAGGACCCCAGCCTTGCCCCTTACCTTGAAACACCGTCATAGTCCCCACCAAAGCCCACGGCTCCGGCTCCTGCCACCTTCTTGATGTGGTCCAGATGGTCTGCCACAGAAGGTGGCGGGTGTGGGTCCCAACAGCCGCCCTCCACCGCCCACCCCCCACCCCCTGCTGTGGCCGCTCACATCCATCTACCTGCTACCTGGGACAGGGTGGCCTCCTTTTGGCAGGAGACATAGTCGTTGTAGAAATTCACCATCACCAGGCTCCCTGTCTGGTTCTGCTCAGGAGAAGGGCAGAGCTGTGGGCGTAGGAGGGGCACCGCACCCCAGGGAGCAGGCCAGACCCCCACACCCTGGCCCGCAGCCCCTCACCACCAGCTGGAGCACGTCATCGGGCACATTGCGCCGGTGTCTGCACAGGCTGTAGGCTGAGGAGTGGCTGAAGATGATGGGAGCCTTGGACAGACGCAGGGCAGCCTTCATGGTGGCCACGGACACGTGGGCCAGGTCGATGATGACGCCCAGTCGGTTCATTTCCCTCACCACGCTCTGCATGGACATGGCCACAGGGGCCAGCAAGGATGCGCTGGGCACACCGGTGTTTGCACGGCCCTCTGGGGCTCACCGCAGCTCCCTGACAAGTCTGGGCATTGGGTGCAGGATTGGGCAAGGTTCCCTTGCTGGGTCCGGTGCTTGTGAACTCTTCAGTGGCTGGGGGTGACCTGCAGGTTCCAGCATGTGCCTACCCTGGGACAACCCCTGCTAGCTCCAGCTGACTGTAAGCCAAGGGCCCAAGACTCAAGACCCTATCTGCTGGGTCACTTCTCCAAGGGGGACTGTGGTCCCTGCCAAATGCCCCTCTCACCTGGCCAAAGTCTGACAGGCCTTGGCTCTGGACCTGATCCTCTCCGGTGTCCACCAGCCAGTTGTCAGCCCTGGGAAAGGGGACAGCAGGTGTCCCAGGGGCAGAGTGGTCATCCTGGTCTGCCCATGTCCCAGACACCCCCCGATCCCCACCCCAGGACAGGAAGGTGTGGGAGGAGGGGAGGGCTCATGTTGGACCCCGGGCCCAGGACCCTCCCGTACGGCTCGGGCTGTCCCTGGGGACCCTTACCAGGGCGTGTTGCAGCTGTGGGTGAGGGTCAGGTAGCGCATGCCCAGGTGGTAGAGAGCCCGCAGGACACCCAGGCTGCTGTCAATGGAGTGGCCACCCTCCACGCCGATGAGACTGGCCACCCTCCCCTCCTGGAAGGCCTGCCGGATGCCTGTGAGGATAGCCAGCTGGGGGCAGCCCGGGGTGTCCCGGGGCTTCCACAGAGGGCACCCCTGAGTGGCGCCCGGCTGGGGTGGGGAGCAGCAGGGGCTCCAGGGGGTGGGCTGCACCGGCACTCACCTGTGCTGTTGGTGACACACACAAAGGTCTCGGGGTACATCTGGCACATGCGGTGGATGACGTCAATCTGCTCCAGGACCCTCCTCACGGCATCCTTGTTCTGGGTGTCGCAGGGGGTGTATGCAGACCAGAACTGGGGGCCCAGGGGAGAGGGGCGGGGCGCTGAGGCTCTGGGCCCCACACCCACATGCACGCCATCCCACTTCCCTCCTGTCTCGGAAGCCCTCCCCTGGCCTGTGTGGCTCGGAGACCCCCTGAAGGCTCGGGGCCCGAAGGTTCCCAGGCATACCCCCTGCAAATGCCCTTAGCCAGGATCCAGGCAGAGGCCAGTGTGGGGCTGAGCTGAGCCATACCTGGGCCCCCACAAAACCAGCCCTGAGTTTGGGGATGTTGGTGTGGGTCTGGGCGAGGCTCGTCAGGTTGGCGGCCTTCTCCTGGAGCTGGTTGTTGAACATGGTTAGCAGCTGCCACGGGAGGTCGTTGTGCCTGGGGGAGGCCAGAAGAGAGGGTCAGAGGCAGGCAGGATGGCCACACGGACTGGAGCCAGCCACAGGGGTGATACAGGGCTCCTTAGCTAAACCCGCCTGGCAGAGAGTAGCTGCTCCCGGGGGCTCCACCCAGGGGACTGGGAGCTGAGAGCGCCTCTGGTGGGGGGGTCTTCCCTCTGAGGACTGCCCCCATGGAAGAGGGAGAAGCAGCCCTGGCAGCAGGGGCAGGAGTTCAAACAGGCTTCGTGAGTAGGGCTGGCTGACCCTGGGTAGCTGGGTGCAAGACCCTGACCCTGACTGTCTTCCCAAGTTAGAGATGAAATCCCCCGGGGCGTCTGGGGGGCTCAGTGTATTAAGCCTCTGCCTCCGGCTCAGGTCATGATCCCAGGGTCCTGGGATTGAGCCCCACATCAGGCTCCCTGCTCAGTGGGGAGCCTGCTCCGCACCCCCCAGTCTCTCTGCCTACTTGTGATCGCTCTCTCTCTTTTTTTTTTTTTTAAGATTTTTATTTATTTGACAGAGATCACAAGTAGGCAGAGAGGCAGGCAGAGAGAGAGGAGGAAGCAGGCTCCCCGTGGAGCAGAGAGCCCGATGCGGGGCTCGATCCCAGGACCCTGGGATCATGACCTGAACTGAAGGCAGAGGCTTTAACCCACTGAGCCACCCAGGCGCCCCAAATAAATAAAATCTTAAAAAAAAAAAAAAAGATGAAATCCTCTCCTTGTTGGGAGGGATGGGGATGTGGGTGTGTCCTGCCTCTGGGGGCCTGGCACCCCCACCCTATACTCCTGGGGCAGCAGGAGCAGGGCATTGGGGCATGGGACCAAGCATGTCCTGATGTGATCCCAAAGGACTGAGGCCCCTCTGAGTTTTCCCAGGAGCCAGTAGGGGTGAGAGCTCTGGAGGGAGAGAGGGGAGGGGGAGGGGAGGAGGAGTGCGCTGGAATGTCAGCAGCTGGTTGGGGCTGCAAAGGCAGAACCCACGGCTGGGGAGGGGGTACATTGCTTCCTGGACCCAGGAACAAGTTGCAGCTTGAAGGGCGAAAGACCTCTGGGCCTCCAGGTCCCCCTAAGTTCCACATGTGGAAGAGGGTGGGCCAGGGAACTGATGGGAAGTGCGGAGCCTCAGGCCCAGCTCAGCCCTGCTTGTGGGGAAGCCTGAGGTAGAGGAGTAACTGCTAGGACCCGGGTCTGCAGGCCAGCCGCCCCTGCTCTCCTGGGGGGCTGGCTCCTGCCACTAATGCGTTCTGATGTGACAGACTGTGGGCTGGTGGTCAGGACGCTTCTGATCACTGAGAGGTGGACGGGAAGGTGAACACCAGAGCCCGGGGTGTCGCTGGGTGCTGCCTGGGGCAGGGCTGGGTGCGGCCCCTGGACAGGACTTTACACCTGTCCTGAGGTTGCACCACCCTCCAGCCACCGGCCAGGAACCCTCCAGGAGGGAGGGGCACTTTCATTGGAGCCCAGGGTGGGGAACAGAGGCCACCTTCGCCCTGCGGTCAGCACTGCTGCTCTGCAGCCTGCTGGACCCACCCTCCTTATCTGTGTGACAGGGGTGGTGTCCCCATTGGTGATCTGAGGATGCGGTCCCTGCTCCTAGGGGGGAGGTGACAGTTCCAAGCACTTAAAGGACAGCTAGGTACTGTAGGAGACTGCTGGTGGCTTGTTATCCATTCTCCACCTTTTCCTTGGTAAGAGCACCTCCTATTTTTTAAAAAGAGTACTTACTTGTCAGAGAAAGAAAGCGCAAGCAGGGGGAGCAGCAGGGTCCCCGCTGAGCTGGGAGTCCGACCGCAGGACTCGATCCCAGAACCCTGGGATCATGATCTGAGCCAAAGGCAGATGCTTCACCGACTGACCCACCCAGGTGTCCCCCAAACCCCCTATTTTTAGCAGGGAACATGGCCATTTGAAACAAAGATACTTTCCTGCAGCTTAATAGCGGGGTGTGGCCATGTGACGAAGTTCCGCCCTTTGGCAGCTTCCACAAGCTCTGGTTGATAGACAGCTGTTGCTCACTCTTTGCCTTTTCTGTGTCCTTCCTCATTCCCACTGGCCAGCATGTAGATGTAAAGGCTGGAGCCGGTGCAGCCGCTTTGTACCACGAGGCGACTACAGGAATGATGGCCACCATGTTCCATTATGGAACACCATGCCAGGACTGCTTCTAGATTTCTCTTGCTGAAACCACTTCCTTGGGTCTCTCACCTGCACGGGTAATGCAGGTAGCTAACCCTAACCTATCTGCTAGTATTGGTTTTGGTCCTATCATTCTAGTCTTGCTAGCTCTTTGGACAATCCCAGATCCCCGAATCCCAGTTCCCTGGATATTCCTGGCTGTCTAGACTCTTTGATCCATCTTATGCCCCCATACAGGCCTCTGGACCCCCAACCCCTGTGCTCAGACCTTCCTCTCTGTGCCCAGCTGCCCTCCTCCGGCCCCTCAGAATGAAGGAGCAGAGCACCTTCCCAGTCTCATACTGTTGGCCTCCTACCAGGCAGCAGGGGCTCCGTCCAGGGTGGGCCCAGGGCAGCAGCCCCTGCGCACACTTCTTCATGCTTCATCCCCCACAGAGCACACATGAGGGGACCCTGGGGCCAGGAAGGAGGCACAGGAGAGAAAGCAAGGGCAGAGGGGTGCACACTAGTCTCCAGCGGCCCCTCCCTTCTCTAGGGCTGCCACAGCTCCCTGGGGCTCCCTTAGAAGGACACAGCCCATTTTCTCTTCTTTACTTGTAGAGTTTTGTGACCGACAAAGCCCAGAGCATCTGCTAGAATGTAACAATGACCGTAACATTCACTGATCACTTACTGGGTGCCAGAGACACACGGGAGCAGTCCTAACATGCCCCCCCCAAAGGTTGTGCCAGTGTGCTGCCGGTCGCTCTACCGACGGGACGCACAGGGAAGGGAGGTGGGCTCTCTGTGGGTCTGCGGGGAACAGCAACAGGAAGGGCAGCCAGGGTGGGAGGGCTGGGGTGCGCGCCCAGCTGGCATTGCACACAGGTCAGCAAAGCCCGGGAGGAGATGGGGGTGGCAGCATGGATATGAGGACAAGCAGGGACGGGGGAGCCTGCCCGGAGCATCCAGGGGCCTGGGGATGGCCAAGGGTGGCAGGGAGGGGTCTCGGAGGCCGATGGAGGACTCTGGCCATACTCTGAGCTCAGTGGGAGCCATGGCAGGCGGGGACTTTGAGCCAGAAGGACAGGACCTGGAACTCATGTCTCCCAGACTCCCTCTGGACACAGCATTGAGAGCAGACCTTAGCTGGCAGAAGCCACGACAGTCAGAGGCTCACTGGTGACCCGGTGGAGGTGGACATGGGAGCTGGAAAGGGGTCAGCAGGAATGGGTGGGTCAGTGAGCACACAGGTGAGGTCAAGCTGTGCACACAGCACAGAGGGACCCGAGGACCTGGGGCGTGATGAGGTCTCCTCCAGGGGGATGCAGGAGAGGGAGGGGAACGAGAAAAGTCTCAGAGGACGGTCAAGAGGCCCAGGAAAGGCCTCCCGGGGGCCCATGGTAGATGCCGCTCTTCCCCACAGCTTCAGGTGAAGAAGCTAAGGCCCCGAGAGAAAATGTGGCTCCTTGGGCTATGTGGCTAGTTGGAGGCATACCCAGGGCCAGGCCCCAACACCTCCAACCCTCCACACCCAACACCCACTCCGAGCTGGGATCTGGCCCCTAGGGTGCAGGGGGGCAGGATGTAGGGCACCCCAGGAGCTCCTGAGGGCCTGGGGTCCTGGACCTGCTCTATTCCTGCTGAGACTCTGGGGGGCCCTCAGAGACCCCAGAAGAAGCTGAGACCAGCAAAGGGGAAGGGTCATGCTGTGGATGGAGACCATGAATCACGGCGGAGAACGGCTGTCCTCGAGTCAGTGGCATGAGAGCCGCTGGCCCCTCCAGCCCTGGTCCCCAGCCCTGTCACACGAGTGGTGGCTTACCCGTCGATGACAGGTGTGGCCCGCATGATCTTCTCAGCCTCACCCCGGAACTGGTCTCCAGAGCAGAGGGCCACGAGGGGCCAGAGCCACCAGACCGTCCGCATGCTACCGTCCGCAGGGGCCTGCTCGCCACGCTGTGGGGCGTCCGTCTGGACCTCGCTGCTGGGGGCACCACAGAGCCCAGCTGCTCTGCAAGGAGCTGCTCTGTGTGCAGAAGGGGGAACAGAGGTCTTCGGTCGGGCGAACCCTGCCAGGAGCCGTCTGCACCAGGCTCCCGTGTTCAATCAGTAACCAGCACTTCCCTGGGAAGCGGGTGGGCTGGGCAGAGGGAAAGGCCTGGCCCTGGGCGCTGGGTGTCACCAGCAGCCCGGCCCAGGCATTGTCACAGGCCACTGACCCAGGGGAGCACCCAAGGCTGGGGTGAAAGGGCAGACCTGGGAGGGGTCAACGAGTGTTAGCTGCGTCCTTACTCTCACCACCACCTGGGGACTGACATCTGCAAAGAACCGTGACACTGGTCAGAGTTGCCCTCCGTGATGCACCTGTGTCTGCCCTTACACTGGCGTGAACGCAGAGGATGGCGCACGGTCCCCCCCACCCGGGGGGCTCCCACCACACCTCTTTCCCCAGCGCTGGGGGCCTGCAGCCCACAGACGTCCCTGCCACCCACTGCCTGGCTGACAGGCCAGCCGTGGGGGCTTGGGTCAGAAATCTGGGGTGTCAGCGTTTCTCGGCCCTGCTGCCCACTTGGGGCTCCCAGAGCCCAGTCCCTGCTGAGACCAGAGGGTTGGTCCCAGGGCTGGGCCAGCATCCAGGGCTCTGGGGGGCAGCAGGGCTGGGACCGAGCCGGGCCAGGAAGGCTGGTGAGAGGTGTGGGTGAGGGAGAGAGACCCCAGTCCGCTCCGGGTCCGTAGGGCCCTCGCCCCACCTCCAAGGACGGGCCCTGCTGCTCGCCTGAGAGAGGAGGTCGCGTCCCAGCCTTGGCTGGCCACCATGAGCGGAGTTTCTGTGCCTGGAACTCTGCCCATTTCTCCCTGTTGAGGCGGTGGTGGGAAGGCCCACCGGGGGCGAGCTGAGGGTAGCAGCCTTTCTCCACTGCACCCACCCTCTCCCTCCACCCACCACTCCCACGCCCTGGGAGGAGCCAAGACCCTGGGATGCAGGGATGTCCTCGTGCCCCCGGCCCCAGTCCCCATTAACGACTTTCTCTGCCAGAACCCCCGGGTCTCCCCTGAACCTGGCCTGGGGGTTTGAGCCTCACCCAGCCCTGACCAGAGAAGACCTGCCTTGATGGGTGAGGAACAGAGTCCAGGCCCACACTCTGGGCCCTGGGCTCTCGGCAGACCACCGTAGGGGGCGGTGGGGGTGCTGCAAGGAAGCCCAGGGCCAGTTGAAACCAGGAGTCCCTGTGGAGGAGACACATGCCCCTGCATGCCCTCCGCTGTGACCTGCTGCAGACTCCGGTGTCCCTACCTCCGACCTCCATGACACATCCCTTCGAGACCTGGATGCCGCTTCATGGGTGGGCTTTGGTCTGTGGCTGCGGGCCAGCCTTCCCCACTGAGAGCTCCCCTTCTCTGAGAACCTCTCCTGGAATCCGTTCTCTGCCTTTAGTAACATGTGCCTACCCCTATTTTCTTGTCTCTTTATTTCTAACTTTTCTTCTTGTTTCTGAGTTGGATCCCAAGAGCACAGGATGGGATTATATTTCTTAGCCTCATCTGAGCACGAGCCTCTAAATATGCTCCAGCCGGTCTGCTCTTTCCTGTCCTCGCCTGGCCCCTCCGCTGGTTCTTGCTTTTGCCATAATTTTCAGGTCATTTCAATTCCGTATCTCTCACACTCAGGAAGTTCCTTATTTTCTCTTCTCTTGGTAGATATTTATTTGAATTTATGTCTCACTTGTCTTACTCTCTTGGGCTGCTCCCCAGGTACGATGACACCCTTGTGAGTTCACACGGGTAACGAGCCTGACCCTTCCGTGTCCGCCCGTGATGCTCAGGTCTGCTCCTTGTTCGTACATGGTCTTGTGGGCCCTCGAGTTCTCCTTCCCTTCGTCCGTCCCCAGATGGCCCAGGTGTCTGTCCTTTTGAAACCCTCCTGACCCTTGATTTTGACCTTCTGTTTTTCAAATTCAGAATTCACCTGAATGATGGGCTCCATGGCCCTGACTTTACGTCCAGCTTTGCTCATGGTGCCTGGACTTCCTCTTTGCACTCGCAGGGTTCGGTTCTCTCGAGCTGGCTCCCTGGTTCTCCCTGGTACTCAGGGAACCTGGTGGAGCGTGAGGAAAGGCAAGCACTGGCTTCAGGCGCAAACTCCACAGTGGAGGGGCCCACCAATTCTTCAGTCCTCAAAGTAAATAGTATATCAGTGCAATATTTCTAAAAATCTAAAAAAAAAAAAAAAACCATGAATAAAAGATAAACTTTCAAGTGAAGACAAGGCCAGTATTCTGACCTCCCCTTCTGTGCCCGACTCCAACACAGCTCCACCGGCACGAGCCTCTGGGAGGCCCACTCTGTCCCCTAACGCCGGCTGCTCAGGGCAGAGGGCAGCATCTCCAGGAGTCCAGCTGTGCACGTGACCACACTCCCTTGGGTGCTACTCAGAGGAGAGGACTCCAGGCCACTGGGGTCAGCAACACGTGGGAGGCCCTATGTGACCTTGTTCGGATGTCACGATGGTTCAGAGCATCACATCGAGGGTGAGCCGGCTCCGAGCCGGAGGGCAAGCTGCCTGGGCAGAGGCTTAGGCCCACACTGAAGGTCCCATTTCCCATCCCTCCTTTGTCTGGCTCATAGCTTGTGGGGGATGAGGCAGCGAGGCTGAGTGGGCTTGGGGTCAGGCTGCTGTGCCTCCTCAGCCCCGGTTTCTCTGCAGAGCAGAAGTCACTGGGGTCCTGTTGGAAGCGCTAACCTGTGAGCCTCTCGGAACCACGCCCCGTGGGTCAAGGTGCTCTGAACTCACACGTAAGCCTGTCTGCTCCCTACGGCCTCGTGGTTCACCCTGGAGTTTCTGGTGGCCTTTCTTCTTTCCTCCCTGGGTGCTCTTATCATACTCTCAATCTCCCAAGTGCCGGGCTTCATATCTCATGGCCCCTTACTTTGGATCTATGGTTCCCACTTAATGTCTCCACTATGCACCTTGCTCTCTTTTTGGTTTATGTTCTTATTGTGTTAGAGTTGGTCCTTAAATCGTTCCTTAGCAGTGGGTATGTGGGAAGTAAGTGTCTGAGTCCTTGAGTGCACGTGTCCTTATTTTCTCCTCATAACTGGTCAGTGCTGGACACCTGGGGGGCTCAGTCTGTGAAGCATCTGCCTTCATGTCAGGTCACAACCCCGGGGTCCCAGGATCGAGCTCCACCCTGGGCTCCCTGCTTAGCAGGGAGCCTGCTTCTCCCTTTCCCTCTGCCTCTGCCCCTCTGCTTGACCACTCTCTCTCTCTGATGTGAGCTCTTTTGGATTCTCTTCTTCTTACCCAAATATACAAGAACAGGGGTCTGCTCTTCCATATCCCCTGCAGGAGGCCCGTGAGGAAGTTGTGAAGACTTCTTGTGGGGTTCGCTTCTCCTTGCAGTCTCCTCCCATTGCTGCGGGGGCTGTGTGGCATCCATGTTCCACATCCTCATGCAGGAGCCCAGGGAGAGAGCCAGGGGCCGGCCTGGCCCAGGCCATTCATTTTTAAGGATCCACTATGAGGAGAGAGATAAGGAGGGGGGAGGCCTCTTTTGCGAAGAGCACGTGCTTCACAACGAGACAGTCCTGGCTTCAGACCCCACGCCATGGCGGGTTGCACTTCCCGGAGACGGCTGCCGCAGAGCCTCCCAGCCCACAGCTACCCTCACGGTGCCACGCTGAGTGCTCCGTGGAGAGGTGACTGCCTCGAACCTCCTGGCTGACAGAAGGCGGCAGGCGTGACCTCTGTGCTCCAGCCTGGCTCCGTCCTCCGGACACCTGGCCTGGCTGTGTTCTTGCCAACAGCCCCAGAGCAGTCCCGGCTGACAGACAGACACAAGCTTTCCGGTGATCTCAGCACCACTTCCAAGGCTTCCAGCTGAGGCCCAGACCCGGAGGCCAGAGACCAGCTGGCCCCCCGGGCCCTGATGCAGTCCTGGCCCACAGGAGAGGAGGGCATGGACGTGATGGTGTGCGCCAGCTGCTAAGCAGTGGGACCATTTGTTACACAGCAGGAGACGCACCGACGCACGGGCCACTTCACTGTCACCAGGGACATCAGTCTTCTTGTCTGTGAAATGGGCGTGACTAATCCGAACCTCACAGAGAGCGGCTCTGCCTTCCACTCCTAGCTGCTGCCTTCTCTGTGCCCCACGGTTGCTTCCTCTAGTCAGGAGAAGCCTCCTGTACCCGCTTCACATCTCGGTTTCAGACAACTGGTCTGCTGTGGGTGGCCCTCAACCAGGGGATTGAAGCCAGGCCAATGCTCTTCCCAGCTGGTCTCTGGGAGGAATCGTGAGGCCCCCTGATGAGGCCTCTCTCAGACCCTCCCCTCCTCCTGGCCCCATGGCCATGTCCCATGCAAGCAACCTCCACCCAATCCTTGCCTCCAGCCCGGCTTTCCGGGGGGCGCTCAGCAGTGTGCTTGCAATCGTACCACTTTTTGTTTAAATAAAGGGAAAAGTGTTATTATTGAGAAGTCAGCAGCACTCGCCATAAGCAGAAGGAACACAGTGAAAATAAACACATGGAAACAGAACAGTACCACCAAGTCTCAGCCAGAGCCATGGGGAGACAACACACGCAGGGACAGCTCTCCTGTCTGCGGAGGGGGCGCGCCCCACCAGCCGGCAGGACCTCTGTGCAAACCTGCCGCACACGCAGCCAGGGGGCCACCAGAGGCCTCGGTCCTTGGCCCCTCACAGAAGCCCAGGACCAGGAATTATCAGCTGAATTCCACCAACACTGCCTCCTCATGGGGGACCCAAGAAAGCCTCTCCCACCAGCTGGTCAGAGGACCAGCGCAGGGAGGTAGCTCACAGCAGCAGGGAGGCCCCAAGATGTGTGACCCACCCTCCTTCACAGGCACTTGTGCTCCACAGCGTGAACATGCACATGCAGAAACACACACACTCCCAGAAACCCCACACGCAGACATGTGCCCCCAGTGCGTGCCCAGAGTGACGCACGATGGAGACACGCCCCACGCGCATGCAAACGCGCCCCCATGGACATCACCCACGTCCACATCCAGACGTCCCAGCACCTGCACACGTTCACACCTGACGACACGCCTGCCCGGGCCCACCACGCACGCGCACATGTGCCCATGGACGTCACAGACAGGACTGCTCAGATGTCCCACACCCTCGCAGGGAGGGTGGAGCAGGGGCGCGGTGACGCATCCTGGGGGGATCCAGGGCGCAGGGCCGGCCCCAGCCTTTCTCCAGGCTGCCTTGGCCCTGGAGTGTCCTTATGCCCCTCAACCTTCCAGGCCTAGCCAGGAGGCCATCACACTGACCTCTGCTCTCCAGTATCCGCGGAGACGGCACCTCTGTCCCCCCCAACAGTTGTCTTCAGGCTGGTGGCTTCTCTACAGCCCTCCTGGTCATCTTGTCCTCTACTCCCCTGGGGAGACCACGGAACCCTGCTGGCTCCCTCCACTGCTCTGAGCCTCCTGACCCACTCTCCACACAGCAGGGGGTCCCCTAGCCCCTCCACCCCAGGACTTCCTCAAGAGGCTCCCAGGAGGTCAGCTGGGAAGGGAGGGACCCGGCTATGTCTCACCACCTCCCCAAACCAGAGTGAACTTTTTTTTTTTTTTTGAGAGAGAGACAGAGCAGGGAGAGAGGGGTGGAGGGGGAGGGAGCACAGACCCAGATGCAGGGCTCAGTCCGGACCCTGCGATCAAGACCTGAGCCTAAATCAAGAGTCGACGCTTCACCGACTGCACCCCTCAGGCGCCCCCAGAAGTGACCTTCTTACCTCTCTGCCTGCCATCCATCCGTTACCCAAGAACCCCAGACCCCAGCCTGCTGGGCCCTTCTTTCCCCCCACTCACAACACACTCCTCTGTTGGCTATGCCTGAACTTGTCTGCCTCTCCCCAGGTCAAGCTCAGAGCCTCCCTGGGCATACAGCTGGTGCCCACTAATGAAGGCGGCTTCATCAGGTGGCTCTCCAGGGGGTGGGAGGAGACAGGCCTCCTAGGGCCTGAGTGTTCTGGTCCCACACCCAGTTCCCAGGCTCCCCAAGACTCACCATGGGCGGGATGTATGTGCCTCTGCTGCTCCCAGCTCGTTCGAGGACGGGGTGAGGGGTCGTTTCTGTTCCTCTCAAGTTCGTCCCACCCAGAGTTCTCCAGTCAGCTTCCCTCTCGCATAAAAAGCCACCTCTTTAAAAACAAGTTCCCCCAGGGGCCTCTGCAATGCATCACGGCCGCGGAGAACAGGACCCAGGGGCTTAATGTCTTACACATGTCAGCTGGTTGTGGTTTCCGCAGACACGCATACACACCAGCCCTCCGTCAGCCTGGTGCATTTGGCCGTCCCCTGGGGCCTGGGGTTCCCCTGTCCTGCAGGCTGGGCCTCAGGCCCCCAGTGTAGGCTGGCAGCCACAGGAATGTGGGGGTGCTCTCAGGAAGTCTACTAACATCAGAACCGAGGATGAGGGGCCTGGGGGCTGGGGGCTCACGGAGGGCTCACTGGCCCCCGGGGCAGCCTGTCCCCCAAGGGCCACCCAGACACTCTCTCCCAGTCTTTTAGGCCCTGCCCACTGCCCTCACACCCTGGGGTCGAGAAGGACCTTCTGTGCCCAGGTCCTGTACCCTGTCTCGGGTACAGGAACGGGGTTGGTGCTAGCCTGGCCCAGAGGCTCGGGCCCTGGTTTCTGTGCATGTCATGGGGGCCGGGGGATTTCTCCCACATTCCAGCTATTAGAGGACCAAAAGCAATCATGGATCGGAATGTCCTCTGGCAGAGCCGTGGGGACTTTCGAAATCAGGAAGATCTGTGGGGGACCGGACTAGCTGTGGGATGCTTCACCACGGGGCCGGGGGCACGTACCATAGGGAGCACTCTCTCCGGGCTGGCAGCAAGCTGTCCGGACCCCACAGGGCGAGGGATACCCCACTGGGCCAGCAGCCTCGGTGGGGACACAGTGGGGGCATAGCCTCCTCCCTGGCTGCAGGACCCTCCTGGGCCTCGGTCACCAGTCCCAGAGTAGGAGCAGCCCCTGGTCAGGAGCTGTGGCTCACACCAGACCTCTCCGAGCTTAGGGAGTCAGGAGGACGCTCCAACAGAGCGAGGGGTCCAGGGTGACGGCAGGGCTGCCCAGCAGACAGCGACAGAGGCAGAAGAAGGGCTGTGTCAGGGCCCTGCCCCAGGGAAGGTGGAGGAAGCCCAGGGCCTCGGGGAGGCAGGTGGACACAGACCCCGGCCTGGGGGATTGTTCCCCAGTCCTGGGAGGCGCTGCTCGGGGACACTAAGACGATTGAGCAGAATGTCCCCTCTGCACCTGCCCTGGGGCACTGACAACACCCACGAGGTCCCCCCAGCAAGACCCTCGTCCGGGGCAGGGCAGGAGGCCTGGATCTGTTGTCACTGGCTTTCAGAAGAAGAGCCAGATAGAGAGGAGGGAGACAAATGTCTTCTTTAAATGTTACTACTTTTTGTAGTGTTTGAGATTATTAACATGTGCATTAAAATGGAAAATCGAATTAATTAAAACAGAAAAAAGGAGCTACCGAGGGGTCAAGCAAGCCTACTCTCGGCACTGTGACCTAGGGGACCTGGGGTCCCCTCTGATTCTGCCCCAACCTAGCCCTGAGCCTTCCGTTCGTGGGGTGTAGGTGAGACCCCCCCACACTGTTGGCTTCAGATGCCCCCTGACTACCCACCTGTGGGCCAGACCCCCAGCAGGGTCAGGAGTCCAGGGGGAAGCGAGAGAGGACAAGTGTGGGGGACAGAACAGCCAGCCTCTGAGCTAGACAGGAGCAGGCAGCAAGGGGCCTCCTGCCGGGGCGGGGCTGGTCCCTGGACGCAGACTGGGGGCCACAGTGCCCAGCACGGCAACACTGTGGACAGGGGAAGAGTCCCCTGCACGTGCTGAGGACCCCTGAGTGCTGTCTGTGAGGACCTGAGGCTGGCAGACACTCGGGGTCCAGGCCAGGGGCTCAGGGTCCCCCTCTGCAGGAGCCTCAGTAGCCCGGACAGTGGGTGGCCCTGCAACGCCTCCTGCCCACCCCCCCACTGCCCCCCTCTGCGGGCCGGCTGGGCTCCTGCAGGTGCAGCCTAGGAGGAGCCTTCCCTTGGGGGCAGCGTCTGCAGACACTGGGGGCCCAGGCGGGCTGCTCAGGTGCTGTTACCCCCTTTCCCAGCTCTGGAAACTGAGGCACGGACTGCCCAGACCACAGGGTTCCAAGTTGCACATCACCGCCTTTACCACTTCTATGCTTTCGACCCTGCTCAGGCCAGCACGGGGTGGGGGGAAGAGGGGCATCTGGACCTCCCTGCCTGCCCTGTCCCCCGGGGCCTGTCTGAGGCCACCCTCTGTGGCTTCAAGGAACAACCCTGCAGCCTCTGTTTCCCGGCAGGCCCCACGGTGCGACGCACCCCCTTCAGACCCACCAGCACTCATGGGTGAGCCAGCCCTTCTCTAGGCCCAGACGGGGACATGCCCGGGAGATGTGTTCACGTCTGGGGACACTAGATATCCCCTCCTGCCCGTGACATCAAACCACCACTTACCTCCCTGGGGCTAGATGCAGGTCAGGGACAATTCTGAATCTCGGTGAAGGCCCCATGCATCACATTGGCCTCTCCCCACTGGGAACAGCTCTACCCAACATCACTGAGGCCACTTCCCAGCTCCCCCCGGGACCAGGCAGGGTCCCCTCCCCCTGGCAGTTCCTGGCCTATCCCAGCCCATGCCCACCTGGCCCCTAACATCCACTGAGCTCCAGACCCTGAGTCCTACTATGCACACACAGGGAGTTAAAGTCTGTCCCCTCCCAGTGTCTGGGACAGTGACGACTGAGTGAGAAAAAGGAAATACAGGCTCTTTGTAAAATAAGTGATTTTTTTTTTTTAAGATTTTATTTATGGGCCACCTGTGTGGCTCAGTGGGTTAAAGCCTCTGCTTTCAGCTCAGGTCACGATCCCAGAACCCTGGGATCAAGCCCCTCAGCAGGGAACCTACTTCCTCCTCTCTGCCTGCCTCTCTGCCTACTTGTGATCTCTGTCAAATAAATAAATAAAATCTTTATTTATCAGGGCCTGATGCAGGGCTCAATCCCAGGACCCTGGGATCATGACTTGAGCTGAAAGCAGAGGCTTAACCCTCTGAGCCACCCAGGCGCCCCAATAAGTGATCTTTAAAACATGATTTCACTGGATGTAGAATTACCTTTGAGACACTCGTTGCCCAACAGAATGCAAAGGGAGGCCAAAGGCCCTTGAATGTTCAGGGTCATTGCTGACTGCGCTCAGGCTTTAGGAGGTGGCCCCAGCGACCAGCCAGTCAGGGTCCTGGGCTGGAGGGGGGTGCTCAGAGCTGGGGAGAGGGCTCAGAGCCTGCGCAGGGGGCTGGTGGCAGAGCTGAGCCATCCAAGCCAGTGACCTCAGGGGTTCCCGCTCTGGGGCATCTCCTTACTTCCAAAGGCAAAATAAAGTCGAGGATAGGTCTGTGCATTCGATACAAAGAATACGCCCTCAGGATATTCTGAGTCTAGTTTGTGAATTGTGGTTACAAGATCTGGTTTTGCCCCATGAGGGCAAAACAGGCCGACCTTCCTGAGACAATCAAATGACCCTCGTCATCCTGCCAGAAACAGGCCCTTCCCTGTGGGCCACTTAGATGCTCCTTCACTCACTCATTCAACACACACTTTCCACCTGCTGGAGAGACAGCAGGGGGCAGGGCAAGGACCCTTGCTCTCTGGCAGATGGAACTCCAAGACAGAAAGGCTCCTTGGAGGAAGGGGCCAGTAGGGGCCTTGCCAGCCTCAGCAGGTCCGGACCTCACCCTAAGGACACAGAGGGGTTTCTGACTCAAAGATGGGGTGTCGGGAAGAACACTACAGCAGGCAAGCCTGTTTGCTGTCTCCAGAGGATGGGGCTGACCAAGGCTCTCCCACCTTCTAGAAGCCCGTCTGTTTTCCTGGGCTCCCAGCTGTGCCCTGCTGAACCCGGGGTCCAGGGTCACGAGAGCTGACTGGCCACCTCCCCACTGGAGAGCGTCCCCTGGGGCGGCAGTACCCCACTGACCCCCCCCAGCCTACTCACCCCGGCCTAGGCAGCCGGCAGAGGGGCAGGCGTGTCCCAGCCGGCACTCTCCTGGCCCAGGCCCCACCCACAGCCACCTGCTGCCCTCCCAGGCGGCCTCCCCAGGAAGGGGGAAATGCCCCTTCGCCCTGCCTCTCTGAATGTGGGGAAGGAGGAGTGGGGGCCGGCAGGATGCGTCTCACACAGGCCATTAACTGCCCTCCCCAGGGAGGAGCCCGTGTCCCCACCAGGACCATCCCAGTGTTGTGGCAAGGAGACACCTGGGTAGATGTGGAGACTAACCCCACCCTCTTCCAGTCAAAGCCAAGTCTGCAGACTCTGAGGGACAGAGGCCAGGATACGGGGTGCAGGGGGAGGAAGCCGCCTACCAGCTGGGAGGAGGGGACGAAGTCGTCCTGGCCAGGCCGCCCAGCCCAAGGTCCATCCGTGCTGCCCTCAGCTGTGAAAAGTCCCAGGACACGAGAGGCCTGCAGGAGTGCCTCTGCCTCAGCGGGCGCCGCACTACACCCGAATGTCCACCCAGTGAGTGCCGGCGACCTGGGACCCAGCAGCAACAGTGACCCTGAGAACATCCACCACCAGGGGCTCACGCTCAGTGGGGACAGATGTGTTGGGGGCACCAGAATGTCACTGCTGGAGGGCCTGAGAGCCAGCAAGCACTCCGAAGGAGGTGGGGGTTGGGGGATGACGCAGAGACTCTCCGCGTGGGCTCTCAAGGCTCAGGCTGCAGCCAGGAGAGGAACAACGTGGGTCCAGGAGGTCAGGAGCTGGGTGCGGGGTGCTGACAACAGGCTTCCCTCGCCAAGAGCAAAGAGCCGGACTGCCCGGACAGACCTCCCAGGAGAGAACCTTTGCCTCCCCTCTCTGCTGGCTCTGGGGGACATTTTGTTTGTTTCTTTTCATTTAGTTCCCAGGACACTGGGGCCAAGTTTAACCCTTTGTCCACAGTAATCCTTCCTGAGCTTGAGCTTCTCCAGAATGGGTCCGGACTGAGCTCATGGACGCACCTGCTGGCCTCCCTCTTCCTTTCTAAGTGAGGACTGCGAGCGGCCCCGGGGGCTCCCGAACCGTCCGGCGTGAGGGGTGGGGTGTTCCCGGCTTCACTACTGAAGGAGGGGGTTCAAGAAAATGGGAATGTATGTGGGCTGCATTTCCTGCCTCCAGCCCTACTTAAAATGAAAACAGCTGGATTAAATCCTGAGTAAACAGAGGCAGATGGCAGAGCCTGCCAGCCAAGCACATTTCCAAAGATAAGCACAGCCAGACCCGAGGTAAAGTGTGCAGGCTAGATTTGACTCAGTGCCAACTACTGCGCCGGGGGAAAGAACGGGGCTGCGGGGGCGAGGTGGGGGAGGGGGCGCCGAGCCATACTCGGGTTTGTGCAGAGTGATGGCATTGAACACGGAGAATGAGAGGCCGGGAGGGGTGAGCAGGGCTCGGCAGTCAGGGAAGCAGAAAATTACAAAGAGCAGGAAGGGCCCCAAAACACATTTGCCATCATAGTTGGCAAAAAGCAGGGCGAATGAGGGCAAGGAAACTCTGAGCTTTGCTCAAGGATCCCAGGCCTAATGTAAGTGCCCCCCGGTCCACACTCCCACTTACACCCAGTGTTAGGGAAACCCTGTTTGCTTCTCAAGACAGTAACGCAGAGAAGCTGCTAACCAGGAACCTTGAATCCCTTATAATTTAGCAACAGTTTCTCAAAAGGCCCAGAGGGAAAAAAGAATGACATTTCTTCTGGTTTGAATATTCTCTGATCTAAGAGCTCCAACTGGTATCTGCTTTGGTAAAGAAACAAGCTGTTCTAACAGTTTCATTTCTTAGGACAGTGCTAGAAACCAGAGAACATGGAAACTGAAACAGTGAAATTCAGATGCCCTCCCCTACTTGCTGGCCTAACGCTGGTAGATGATCCGTGTTTTATGTTAAGTGCGGGACTAAAATATGTTATTTAAAATGACCACATTTAAAAACAGGGGCAGGCGCGTCCGTCAGTGAAGCGTCTGCCTTTGGCTCAGGTCTGCTTCTCCCTCTCCCTCTGCCCCTCCCCCTGCTTGCGCTCGCCTTCACTTTCTCTGTCTCTCTCAAATGAACAAATAAAATCTTAAAAATAAGAAATAAAAACGGGGCAGGAGGAGGGGTTTGGTCCCTGTGAGACCACCTGGGTTTGCTCCCAGCCACTTACCACCCCCACGGGGGCTGGGCTCTGCCCACAGGTGTTCCCAGAAATGAGCATCCTGGGTTGTCCCAGGCAGGCACCTTAAGAGAGTCTAGGGCCATCCTGGGGATGTGGCTTGAGCTGTGAGAAAGGGTGTCAGTGTTTGTTCAAGTCATACAGGCCAAGGTTGAGGCCATGGTGAGGAGGGGTTCTGGGGAGGCGGGGTGGGGTCTGCTCAGGGGGAGAGGCTTTGGCAGCCTGGGGAGGTTGGGGACAGGGGCCCCCAAGCTTCCTCCTGGCCACCTTCTCACAGAGCCCAAGAGCACCAGGGTCAGACTCCAGACTCCAGGAGAGGGGGCCTTTCCCTGTAGGCAAGCGAGCTGGCAGCTGATAACAGCAGTTCCAACTCAGGGCAGCTGCCCCCAAGCATCCAGGAGGCTGGAAGCAAGCCTTGGAGGTGACCAGGGTCAATGCTACCTTGAGCAGTGGAGCCAGACAGTGACCCCACCTCCTGTGGGTAAGAGGCCGATTTCCGGCTCCTCCCCAACAGGCACCCCTCTATCCAGCCAGAGTGGAAGCCTGCCGGGGCCCCAGGACTCCGCTCCAACTTGTCCTCATCTGCCCAGCCTCACTTCGATGCCCCCACCTCCAGGCAGTCTTCCTTGCTTTACCACACATTCCTTCAAACTCCTGTTACTGTGACTTCACGCCCACTTACTGGCAAGACTCCTAAAGGCAGTAGTATTTTTCTCAACATAATTGCCTATCTAGGTCCATCACAAAGTATATGTCCGGGAAACATTGGTCGATGGACTGCTAGCAGCTTTGGCTACCTACTTCATCACGTGGCAGTATCTCAGTCAGAGCACTGGGGCTGCTTTTTATCCACCACACGTCCAAAAGTGAGGGAAGAGAACAGAAAACGGACCCAAGAGGTCCTAATGGAGCCCTTCATATCAGTGGGCTCTTAATACATAGTATTAAGACAACAATGTAGCCATCTGAGGAAAGATCAGCTTGGAATTTCTTGGAATATTCTATAAACACTGAGTAGATGGATGGCTTGTTAATGGAAATGACCAGAAAGCACTAGAACATACAGGCTACCTGTCTAGAAGGCATTAGAGAAAACATCGGTAGATTTTCCTACACAGAACAAAATCGCACATGACCAAACACCATCGAGGAATATAAAAGATCAGTGACAAACCAGGAAAATATGTTTGTAGTAATGCTACAGCAGACCAAATGCTAGTATAGAAGGAGCTCTTAGGATCACTTTTTTTTTTTTAAGATTTTATTTAGGGGCGCTCTGGGGGGCTCGGTCGTTAAGCGTCTGCCTTCAGCTGAGGTCATGATCCTGGGGTCCTGAAATCGAGTCCTGCATCCGGCTCCCTGCTCGGTGGGGAGTCTGCTTCTCCCCCTGCCTCTGCTTGCCGCTCTGCCTACTTGTGCACACTTTCTCTCTCTCAAATAAATAAAATCTTAAACAAAACAAAGGAAGTAGTCCAACAGAAAAATGGACAAAGGACATGAACCAGAGATGACAGAAAAAAAAAAATCCCTTCAACATTTGAGTAAAACGCTCAACCTCACATAGAATGAGGGGAAAGGCAGATCAAACCAGGACATCCTACCTGGGCAACTCTCTCCCTGCCTGTTGCCTGGTTCTCCTGGGGTGGCCTCAAGGATTGGGGTAACAGTTACCTGCTCTCGGCTTCCATCTCTGTACCTCTGAAATGCCAAGACTAACAGCGCCTGCCTGAAGGGGCTGTTGCCCTGCCCTCGGGGAGCAGCAGAGCTGTGCCGCGGGCAGGCAGAGCTCCTGTCTGGGACCACGCTTCGTCCGTCGTCCAAGGCCTCCCTGAGTCGTCGGCGCCCAGCTGGTGTCCCTGGCAGTCACGCCTTGTTCAGACCCTAACCAAACCACAGCACAGAATTTGGAGCAGGGCGCTAGCGGGATACCCCCCTTTTCTGGGGCTTCCCGGAATACGGGTGGGGAGGCACGAACACGCACGGAGCTCGCCTTGACTCCAGCCACAGCCTCCCCGCCCGCGGGGGCAAGCTCACAGCACTGCCCAAGGCCTGGAAGGAGTCTGGGCACCCAGCCGGCCCCAGCCAGGACAGCGGGGAGGATGTCCCCTGCAGGGGCTCCCCGCACCCACTGTGGCCTCCCGGGGCTCTCTACCTCCCGGGGTGATGAAAGGAAAGCTTCTCCTCTGGAAAGGAGTCAGCAAGTCTTAGAGGGAGAGGCTGGTGTGGAAGCTTCGGGTCTGAGAGGCCCCACCCCTTCCACGGTGGCCCCACTTTCTGTCCCTGCTCAGAAACCCACCGCATCCTTGCTGTGGGCACCCCCTGGGTCTTGGGGCACTTCCGACCCCACTTCCGACCCTACTCCCGCAGAGCAGCCCAGCCCAGCCTCTCTGTCCTCTGCTCTCTGAGGTCGGCAGAATGGTGGCCTCAAGATGCCCCCATCCTAATGCCCATGGATTTGACACCTGGTCTGGCACCAGGAACTTTGCACCCATGATTGACTTTGAGGTGAGAGGTGATCCCGGGTTACCTGGGGAGGCCCCGTGTTATCACAGGGTTTCTGTAAGAAGGAGGTAGGGGTCGGAGGGACACGCGAAGATGCCGCGGGTCATGAAGGTGCGGGAGGGGCCGCGGGCCGAGGATGCTGCGCCCCAAGAAGCTACAAAAGGCAGGAAACAGATTCTCCCCCGGAACCTCCAGAAGGAACGCATCCCTGGTGACCCCTCGACTTTAGGGCCCCTGACCTCCAGAGCTGCCAGATAACGGGTCCGTGTTGTTCCGAGCCAAGCCGCGCGTGGTCACTGTCACAGCAGCGCCTGCGCCCCCCAGGGCATGGACACACAGGGAGTCCCAGAAAGGAGCCGCTCGAGGGCTCCGAGCCTGTCCAGCGCGCGCGGGGGGCGGGTCAGGAGGAGGCCTGCCTGGGCCAGCCCCCAACTCGGTGCCGCGCGGGCGCTGCCCCTGGTGGCCCCTGCGCTCCTGGGCAGCGGGCCGTGTGCCGGGGGAGGGGGGGGGGGCGCCGCGGCCTGGCGGGTCGAGACCCAGCCTCGCTGCCCCCGGGGGACGGAGGGTCCCGGAGCCGTACGTGGCGGCGGCCGGCGGCGGGGTCGGGGGACCCGGGGCCCGGGGGACCCGGGGCCCGGGGGCGGGAGAAGCGCGGAGGGCGGCGCCGGGCCCCTCTGCTCCGCTAGGGGGAGGCGGAGCGGCGGCGGCCCCCTGCTGTTCGCGGTCGGGACCCCGCGGGGCGCGCGGCGGTGCGGGCGCAGGGACAGCCCCGCCTGCGCCTCCGCCTGCGCCCGGCTCCCGCGCGCTCTTGCGGGGCGCGGCACTGCGGGATCGCCTTCCCGCCGCGGCTCCCCGCCCCCGCTTTCTTCCCTGGGGCCGGTCTCCGGGGCCTCCGCCACCAGCGCAGACGCGGCCCTCCACACCGCAGTCCCCGCGGCCTCGCCCTTCGAGTGGAAGTCGCCGTCCCGTCGCGGCACGTTGTGTGAAAACGGGCCCCTTCCCAAGCGCAGCGCCCCAGAGGGTGCTGACCCGGGCCCCCGAGTCCGCCCCTGGGGTCGAGGGGGGCGGGGCGCGCGCCTGGTGCGAGGAAACAGGACAGCAAACCAGAGCGCGTTTATGGAAACTTCCCGGGTCAGGACCGCACTTTGGTCTCGGGTCTGGGTAGCTCCCCGGTTCTGCAGCTCGGCTGGGCAGCACGGCTACGGGGGGGGGGGGGGGGGGGGGGGGGGGGGGGGGGGGGGGGGGGGGGGGGGGGAGATGCAGGGGTGCCCTGAGGCTACAGCACAAAGGACCACGCACAGGGGGCCTTAAATGGCAGACACATTCCCTCTTGGTCCTGGAGGCCCAAAGTCCAAAGTCCAGGTTAGGAGGGTGAGGCTCCTCTGAAAGCTGTCAGTGAGGACCCTGGGCCCTGGCTGCATCGTCCCAGCCATGGCAGGGACGCTCTCCTTGTCCCCTAAGGACACCAGTCACCCTAATGACCTCATCAGACCTTGATCTCATCTGCGAACCCCGTTTCCAAAGAAGGTCCCAGTCACAGGTGCCAGACCTCGGGGCTTGACCATGTCTTTCGGGGGACACAACTCAGCCTCTGTCCCAAGGAACCCCAGAGTCTGGCTGTGCTGTTTCCATGGCTACCTGAGGGCTCTCCTTCCTTGGCCTGAGCTCCCCCAGCTGTCCCCCCTCTCAGGTAGCGTGGGGACTAGAAGGAGAGTAGAAGGAGAAACTCTACAAAGCCAGGATGGGCGAGTCCGGCCTTCACTCCCCTGAACAGTGACTGACCCTGTCCCTGACCCCTGACCCCACCCCACCTGCGTCCTCCTGGCCTGGCTCCTTGACACCAGCCAGGGCCTTCGATGCTGGTGGCCCCCACCCCGGCTGACACACATGGTGGCTACCTGCTCCATACTAGGACCTTCCTGCCTCCCCTGAGGGCCACCCTCTTCTCACTGGCAGCCTGTGGGCTCTGGTGAGACCCACCCCACCGCCCAGCCGCTTTCCTGCAGGACAGGGCGCTGTGACAAGTTCCCCTCTAAGCCATGGGACCAACGGAATAGCCATGTACGCCTGGAAGAGCCGTGGGGGCTGGTGAGATGGGCGCCCACCCATCCAGATGCACTCTCCTTCACCCCGGGACCTGCAAGCTCCGGACGCTCGTCCTGCAGACAGGGAGACTGGGGAGCAGGGGGGTAGCCGCGGTGACCCCAGGTATACACAGTGTGGGGACGTGGGGCAGAGCCGACGGTGCATTGCCACCTCAGCGCCTCTCCTGGAACGGAGGGCAAACACCCACAAACTAGGGGTCCTAACACTATGGCAGGTGCACCCCCAGTATTGACAGGGCCACCTGCACTTGGGGCCACGAGGGGCCGGCTGTCAGGGTGGGCTGTGAGGCAGGCTCCTCGTGGGAACCACCCTGAGCCCAGGACTGGCCAGGACGCCCCCACACAGGGCCCCAGGCCTCCGGGAGTGGTCACAGGGTGTTGGGTGGGAAGGTACCCTGGAGGCAAACTCTCCAGGAAGGCCCCCACTGCGGACTTTCCCCCGGGCTCCCAGAGGAGAGTTGGGGTACAGATTCCTGCTCAGGCTCCACGGGTCCGAGAACCGGAGAGGGACGCTGGGGGGGCTTCTCCAGGGAGAGGCACCTTGTCCCTTAGATGCAGGTGCAAATACACACACACAGGTGCGAGGCCCTTGAGATGAACCCCACTCAGTCTGTGTGCATGGACATGTGTACCTCACTACGCAGCACGAGCCGCGTCGGTCCCACTCCCGGCACTCATGGCAACCCCGAACTTCACCTCAACGCAGCACACGTACGAACGCCTCACGTCCACTTTCTCTGCCCGGCCTAAGGGTCTCCGAGTTCTCTAACCGCACCTGAGCCCCACTGTGTGGATTTTGCATGATCCGTGGCCCTGTTCTCCTAGTGAGGACCTTCTGAGTGGCCCGCGCTCCCTGCTCGCCCTGTAGGCTGACTCATGGGCATGGGGTACACCTGCTTCTTCCTCCGGGCCAAGACTGGGGGGTGAGTTTCCAGGGGGACCGTCCGCCTTCGGCCCCAGCAGCACAGCAGGGGCAGTCCATGTGTGACGGAGACCCTCTCTCTGACGTTCAAGTCTCCAGGAGAGCCCTGGGGATCTCAGGCCCCCTGAGTCAGGCCCCCGCCGTGGGTCCAGCCCCACGTAGTGCCTCCCAGCCTCCCTGCTTCACCTTCTGAAGGCAAACGCGCCAGCCCTCCGGGCCGAGCCGAGGCCAGGCACCCCGGTGGAGGGTCCAACCCAGCGCCTCTTTCTTCTCGCTCGAGACAAACGGGGCGTCCGTGCTTCCCACATCTGGGGGGCAGGGATGTGAAGTGTGGGCCGGAGGGACCCCGCTGCCAGCCTCCTGCCCAGCGAGCTGTGCCCCCTCCCCTCCTGTCCTGCGCCCAGGCTGTTCGCCGCCCGTCGGCTGGGAGCTGAACGCCGTCTGTGGGAGAATGGGAGTTCTCCCCAGGGATGCTGGGAGTGTCCACTCTGGCAGTGTCCAAGACAGCCATTCCTCTGGCGGCCTGAGCCCACAGGCCGCAATGGCCACGCCACCCCGAGCACGGGGCCATCCTGCCTGATGGACGGCCACGCAGTGAGTGATTGGGCCTCGAGAACATTCTGGAGAGATCCACGCATGGCCAGAGCCTCCAGCCCTGCTGGCCTCAGCCTCAGGGAGCACGGGGTCCGGACGCAGCCCCCGCCGTCCCCTGCTCTGGCTGCAGAGCTGCTGTGCTCCTCCTGCTCTGATTCCAGCCCTTTCCCACGGAGGCCGGACCCCTCGCTGCACAGGACAGGCAGCCCCTGCCACCCACTGCGAAGGACTCCACTGGAGCTGAAAGAGAGTGGATCGTGGTTTTAGTCACTCGCCACACGTGGGCTCGGGCCACAGATTCTCTTCCGCCTGTGCCTACCATAGCATCGGACGTGGACACTCTTGGAGGATCCACTGGTCCCGTTACAGGCGTGTGCAAGCATGTTGGCGCTCCAGGAGGGGAGGAGGGTGATCCAGATGGCCACTGCTGGGCCGCAGGCCACAAGGTCACGTGGAAACATCTGTGGGAGGACGTAGGCATGGACTCACTCAGCGTGTTTGCTGAAGGGTCCCTCGTGAGGACAAATCAGCCTCCGAAATGGGGTAAGGAGGAACCCCGTGATGGAGGAGGGGCTCATGCGGGAGAGATTCAGGCCATCACAGGGATGCTGACGTGGGAAGACCCCACAGTTCCCAAAGCTGAGAAAAGCGGTGTCCTGCCTGCCTCTGGGGTGAGCCAAACCTCCCCTCCCCTTCTTCTTGGGGAGTCCCCAGGGCCCCTCCCTGGTTCTCCCCATCCCTCCACTAAAAGCCCTGTTTGCCCCCACAGGCTGCATCCTCAAGCGGCTTACGGAACCCCCTGCAGTGCGGGAGCCACAGTGCCTCTGCGGAGAGCATGAAGCCCACGGGCCACACTCCTCCCCCTGACGCCCCAGCCCCGCACACACGCTGATGCTGATTTTCCTCTGTTACAAAGTAAGTGTGTCAACATTCAGGACAACTCGGCGGGACAGCACCGAGGTGTTCCCACGGCTGCCATGCCCGTGGGCAGGCTGGTGTTTTGTTAAATTATTTTTGCTTACTTAGGTTTTCTAATTTTTCTACAAAGACCACAAATTGCCTTTGTTAGAAGAAGAAAAATGTTTATGTTCAGTAATGAGGTCCAAGACCCAGAAGCAGAGAAAGACAAGACAGTCGTCTGGGACACACCTGAAGACTGACGGGTCCACCTGAGACAGGGTCTGACTGCCAAGCAAGGAATTCAGAGAGAATTCAGGGGCCAATAGGGAGCCTCTGATGGTCCCACACAGGAGGCATGACTCCCAGCTAGGGGCTCTGAGAATCACTGTCTGCCCCAGAAGTGACTCTCCTTGTTCCCACTCGTCACATCTCCACCTACATGCCACCTCTTCAGGGAAGCCTTCCTGGGCCACCAAGGCTGAGCCTGATGCCCCTTCTGAGGTTTTGCCTACAGCGACACCCATAGCAATGATGGCAGACATTTCCAGCAACTTAGTGATGCAAGCGCTAAGTGTCTTAGGCCCTGTTGTAGGGATAATTAAAGTTTATATAAGCTTCTCACCTTCGAGGAATTCACAGGTGGTCGTTTCAGAACTGTGTCCAGGACCTGGGCCCTCCTATCTTCTTGATCCTGTATGGTTTCTACTTTCATGTTCATCTGTGGTGCAAGAGGGCTGCTGACTTCCAGCCATTACGTCTCAATCCAAGCCACAGGAAGGAAAGAGGAGAGAGAAGCATGGCCTGAGACACAAACCACACATGCTCACATTATCACCTAACATGTGGTCACAGGGGCTCAGCTGGCAGCAAGAGAAACCTCGTCTCTATCAGGACAACCGCATGCCCTGCTGAAACCTGGGGCCTTGTTACCGCACAAGAGGGGAGGACAAGCCCCCACTGACCTCTAGTATCTGTGTGCTATGGCCTAGATGCTCCCCTCGGTAGGCACGAGAGGAGGCCAAGGCTCGGAGGCAGGGCAGCGGTCAGAGCGGCGAGGCTGGCAGGAGCTCCGGCAGCTCTGGACCTGGCTCAGGTTCGGGCCGGCCCGTGCGTGTCAGGGGTGCTCGTGCCAACCCCCTGTGCCCTCAGTGTTGGCACACAGCCAACATTTAACACATGGGTGCTGTGCACCCAGGTGGACAACCTGAGGATGGGGCCTGGGTTCCCTGATAAGCCTTCTAGGGGCTTCTCTCCCAGCAAGCACTGTCCTCTTTCCTTCCATTCTTCCTTGGCCCCAGCACAGCCCCAGCTCCTGCATGAGCGGATTTGGGGCTCAGGGCCAGCTGTGGGCTCTGCTGTCCTAATGCTGTTGCCTCCTGGGTGCTCCCACCTCAGGTGTCACCATGAAGCACTGGCCAGTCACTCTGTGGAACCGGTCCCCAGTGAGGCCCTGACAGGTGTCCAAGGACTGCCTGGGTGCCAGGCTCCGCCATGCAGCTGGGAACTCAGCAGGGGGAGCTTTTTAGGCTCCTGTGGCTGGGACAGTCTGGGGACACCTAGAAGAGGCCAGGGGACAGGGAAGGGCGAATTCCCACTTCCCCCGCAGGCTGGGGAGGGGCCGCCTCTAGTGCACCAGCACGGCTGACCTCAGGTCCCCTCTGAGGGGGACCACCACCCCCATCTTGCCGACGGGTACGGGTACTGGGCATGAGCTGTGCTGGGTCCTCAGCAAGCACTGGATGATTGGGTGTGAAATGTGCCCCCCCAGGGGGCCAGGCCCCCGCACCCCTCAGCATCAGGAAGCGTCTGACCCCACAAGGCCCTACCCCTCGTCTCATGCCTGCCATGTTCCAGGGGTCCCCACCCAGCTTGGTCCAAACTGAGCACTCAGTGACACTGACTCTGGCCACAGGAGGCCACCCCTGAGCCCAGGTGGACGGCAGGGCCGGAGAAGGGTTCTCTGCCCTCGTGTTTGCACACCTGGTGTTCCCACAGGTGTTGCGGTCCACCTTGAGTGTCCGCCGTGAGCGAGCAGCAGGCCATCAGCACACGCACTCAGCCTGGCCGGGGGGGAGGCGGTGAGGGCCGCCAGAGCGGGCCAGGGACCTCCCCAAAGCGGCGGAGGACAGAGAGCCCCCGTCCCCCGCCGCACGTGCAGGCCCCGTGGGGACGCGCACACGGGCCCCCAGCCGAGCGCTGCGGGTTCTGGCTCCGGCTTTGAGTCCTCGATCCGCGCCATCGCGCGGGGAGGTCCCGGCCGCCCCCCCCCCCCGCCCCCGCGCCCGCCCCTCCCCCAGCTGCTCGCAGGCCGAGGGACTTCGCGTCCCCGAGCCGGTCCCCTCTGGAAAACGGGGCTCACGAGAGGCCGCGGGGGTGCGGGAGCTCCGTGCAGCGAGGCTGGAGCCGGGCTCCGCGGGGCCCCGGGACGCTGGGGTCCTCCGCACGCCCACCGGGCTCCGGGCCAGACGGCGGTGCCGCGGCAGGGGGCGGGGGCGGGGAACACGGAAGCGCCCCGCCCCCGCCCCCCTGCGCCGAGCCTCGGTCTGGCAGCCCCGCGCCCGCCCCCGCACAGTGACGCGTCCTCAGTCACAGCTGCGGGCCTGCGCGCCGCCGCGGAGGGAAGCGCAGCCTCGAGGCCTCGCCGCCCCGACCTGACCCGGAGTCCGAGCCTCCGAGGCCCAGCCTGGGCCCCGAGGGCGGGCGGCCGGCCAGCGGGGCGGGGGGCAAGCTCTCCAGAGGCCGAGCTCTGGCGCAAACCTCCCTCGGAACCAGGAGCAGCCACGCTCCTCTGCGAAACTGGGGTTTCTGTACCCAACCAGCATCTTGGGCCAGGCCCTGGGGACCGCCCATCCGGCGCCTGGGAGACCCCCCTGAAGGGGGTCTCGGTTCTCTGCCGCCGCAGAGCGAACTGCAACCAGGGGCCCCCGAGTGTCCGTCCCTGGGCGTCTCCCTTCAGCTCAGGTCATGATCCCGCGGTCCTGGGACCCAGCCCCACAGCGGGCTCCCCTTTCTGCAGGAAGCCTGCTTCTCCCTCTTCCTCTCCCCCTGCTTGTGATCCTTCTCTCCCTGTGTCTCTATCCAATAAATACATGAATCTTTAAAAAATGATTATATGAAAACTTGGTGGCTTAGAAAGACAGCAAACCTGGATGGATTCATGCCATTTCTGTGGGTCAGGACAGGGTCAGCCGGGGAATCTGGCTCAGGCCCCCTCCTGAGGGTGCAGTTAGGGTCTCAGCCAGGCTGGGGGACCTCTCTTGTGTCACGCGCCTGTGGCCAGCCAGGGGGGCCTCGGCTGGATGGACGGCTTCCACTTCTTTGCAGCCTGGCAACCGGGTCCCAAGAGCCGGTGTCTTCAGTGAGCCAGACAGCAAAGCAGCGTTTTCAGGACCAAGCGCTGGAGGGTCACATAGTACCCTAAGCTTTCCCAGGTTCTAAGAGAAGGGGGCTGCCACAGAATTAGGGCTGTGACTTAAAGCTCTCATGGCAGATGAGGATGTGACTTGTCTTCCCGGAAGCTGGAGCCAGGGGTCCAGTCTGACTCTGGACCGGGGCTTAGGCAGCGGGCCACTGAGAGCACTTGCTGTCTGCAAAACCCAAACCCATCCTCTGACTAGGGGCCACTCCAAACAGTGTGCTGGGGACAATTTCTGAAGTGAGTCAATCCCAGGGTGACTCTAGGGTCCTCTGTCCACACCTCCTGGCTCTGACTGCTGAGAAAATCCACGTCCCAGGCTGCTCTGAGCAGGAGTGAGGGTCTGCAGGTCTCCATGACACCCGGCAGCATTTCTGGCCGCCCTGACCTAGCTCCCTCCCTAGAAGCCCGCCCTGGAGCTCAGAGCCAGACAGATCAGATCCCTTGGTGGAAGGTGCTGTAGTGAAAGACATCCTGGAACTGCATGGGGCTGGCGAGTCCTGCTTCTGACCCTGGCCAGCTGTGTGACCCTGGGCAGGTCACTTAACTGTTCTGAGCCTTGCTTTTCTTCTCTGTGAAATGGGAGGATTTGCCATCCCTCTGGGCCAGAATCTTTGGGGGGCAAGTGATGGAAACCCACCCCCAGCTGATCTGGGTAGAGCAGGAACATGCGGCCCCCTCAGCAGGCCAGTCTTAGCTCAGGGCTCAGGACTAGGCACCTCCTACAATGATTCCTCTGGCCTAGTTCCTTTGTGTCATCTCATTCCCAGCCCTTGTGGTGGCACAGTGGTCACCAGATGCTCCTGGCTCCCATGCCACCCACTCAGCAGCTCAAGAAGTCAAATGTCAACAGAAGTCCCGGGACAGAGTCTCCCTGGCCAGCTCAGGCCCCGGCCAAGGTTGGGCTCCAACTGGTAACAGTCACCATATCATGACAGCTGAGCTGGTGACCCTGTGCTGCCCCACCTCTCTGAGCAGCCCCTCACACACCTGCATGTGCCCAGCTGAGCCCCCCTACAGCCAGGCCCCAGGACCACCGCCTCCTGTTTTCC
>PISX010015518.1:0-49306 GCA_004024625.1 Mellivora capensis
AGTTCCATCCACGTCGTTGCGAATGGCAAGATTTCATTTCTTTTGATGGCTGCATAGTATTCCATCGTGTATATATACCACATCTTCTTTATCCATTCATCTGTTGATGGACATCTAGGCTCTTTCCATAGTTTGGCTATTGTAGACATTGCTGCTATAAACATTCGGGTGCACGTGCCCCTTCGGATCACTCTAAATTATAAATTTGATTTATTACTATTTTCTTAAGATTTTACTTATTTGAGAGAGGATAGAGAACATGAGCGTGGGGAGGGGCAGAAGGAGAGGGACAGGCAGATTCCCCACTGAATGTAGAGTCAGATGCAGAGTTCAAGCCCAAAACCCTGAAATCATGACCTGAGCCAAGTCAGATGCTTAACTAACTGAGCCACCCAGGCACCCCAAATTTGATTTCTGTAATAGTTACTAAACTACTCAGATGACCTATTTCGTGTTGGCTAAGTTTTGGTAGTTTCAGATTTTCAGGGAATTGGGTCCATTTCTTCCAAGTTTTCAAGCTTATGAATGTAAGGTTATATGTTTCTTTTTTTTTTTAATTTTTTTTAAGATTTTATTTATTTATTTGACAGACAGAGATCACAAGTAGGCAGAGAGGCAGGCAGAGAGAGGAAGGGAAGCAGGCTCCCCGCTGAGCAGAGAGCCCAACTCGGGGCTCGATCCCAGGACCCCGGGATCATGACCCGAGCCAAAGGCAAAGGCTTTAACCCACTGAGCCACCTAGGCGCCCCGGTTATGTGTTTCTTACTAACCTTATAATTCATTGTGTGTATATATGTATATAATCCATATAGTCCTTAATTTTTTTGTTGTTGAGACTTTCTCTTTCACCCATGGATTATTTAGAAGTGTGTTATTCGGAGATGTCTGGAATTTTTCCTGTTGCCTTTCTTTTATTGATTTATACTTTAATTCCATTATGGTCTCATGTGAAAGAGGGAACAGTCCACAGTCTTCCCTTATGTTTGACCCCAACAGCAATTTCAGAGGTTCTCAAGACCACCCTTAGATAATTCACTAAAGAAGTCAGAACTCACTGAAAGCTGTTATCCTCACAGTTACAATTTTTTACAGCAAAGGGATACAGATTAAAATCAGCCAAGGGAAGAAACACATGGGTAGAGCCCAGGATATTTCCAGACATGGAGCTTCCAGTTGCACTCACCCAGTGTAGTCATGGACAGTGCTAACTTTTCCCATTAACTGTGTGTAACCATACCCTGTAGTATTGCCAGATAGGAAAACTAACCTGAATACTGGTGTCCAGAACTTTTTTGGGCTCTGGGTTGGCTGCCCAAGTGGTTGGCCTTTCTATTTCCAGCATCTCAAGAGGTAGAGCTGATATCTTTAGATTCCTGCCTCTCTGGAGGAGAATTGGTACCACACGGCTCAAAGTCTACATCATAAATCCCATTGTTAGACTGTCTGGTAGCTAGAGATTTTCTCCCTGGAGATGAAGAGATGTAGAGATTTTCTCCCTGGAGATGAAGACAAAAGACAGATCTCTCTTTGGTGAAGTTTAAATTCTTTACTATACATCATAGAATATACTCTAGGAGATTTTGATTCTTTTAAATTTAAGATTTGCTTTACAACTTAGAAGAAGGTCTGTCTTGGGACGCCTGGTGGCTCAGTCATTAAGCGTCTGCCTTCGCCTCTGGTCATGGTCCCAGGGTCCTGGGGTCAGCCCCGCATCCGGCTCCCTGCTCAGTGGAAAGCCTGCTTCTCCCTCTCCTACTCCTCTTGCTTGTGTTCCCTCTCGCTGTCTCTCTCTGTCAAAAAAACTTGAAAAAACTTCAAAATGAGACATTAAAAAAAAAAGAATAAGGTCTGTCTTGGGGAATGTTCACTGTGTGCTTGAAAACATTATGTATTCTGCTGCTATTGGGTGACATGTTCCATTCAGTTCTTCTATATCCTCGCTGATTTTCTGTCTGGTAGTTGTATCAGTTGCTGAGAGCAGGGCATTTGAATCACCAGGTATAATAGTGCTTTGTCTCTTTCTCCTTTCAGCTCTATCAGTTTTTGCTTCATGTATTTTGAAACTCTGTCAGTGATACTTACTAGTTTTCTTTATTTTGAATCTATTTTATCTGATATTAATATAGCTATTTCTACTTTCTTTTTTTCTACTTTCTTTTTTAAATTTCTACTTTCTTTTGATTAATGTGTACCTGATACACATTTTTCCACTCCTGCTTTCAAGCTACCTATGTCATGTTTGAAGTGAGTTTCTTATAGTCACAATGTTGGTAGTCACACTGTCCATTGTGCCAGTGTCTGTCTTTTAATTGTGATTTAGTATTTTAAAGGTATTTTGAGGGGCACCTGGGTGGCTCAGCGGGTTAAAGCCTCTGCCTTCGGCTCAGGTCATGATCCCAGGGTCCTGGGAGCGAGCCCCACATCGGGCTCTCTGCTTGGCGGGGAGCCTGCTTCCTCCTCTCTCTCTCTCTGCCTGCCTCTCTGCCTACGTGTGATCTCTGTCAAATAAATAAATAAAATCTTTAAAAAAATTGAAAAATAAAGGTATTTTGAAGTATTTTAAAGGTATTTGCCTTTAAAATAATTATTGGAAAAATTATTGATACATGAAGGCTTATATCTACCCTTTTTTTGTTATGTTTTCTTTTAAAGATTTTATTTATTTGAGAGAGAGACAGAGAGAGCACAACTGAGGGGGAGCGGTATGTGGGTGGGGGGAGGGGCAGAGGGAGAAGCAGACTCCCTGCTGAGCAGGGAGCCTGATACAGGACTCAGTCCCAGGATCCCAAGATCATGACCTGAGCTGAAGGCAGACAGACGCTTAACTGACTGAGCCACCCAGGCTCCTCAGCCATTTTGTTGTTTTCTTCCATTTCTTGTTCTTCTATTTCTTTTTTCTTGCCTGTTAGTTACTCAGAGGTTTCTAGAGTACCTTTTTGACTTATGCTTTTTAATATGTTGCTTTTGTTTTTTATTTTTATTTTATTGTTTGTTCTGAGTATTAACATGTATGTACATACCTTTCACAGCCTGCTGGTTTTGATGTTTTACCTTAAAGTGAAGTATAGAAACCTTACATCCATTTAGATCCCTTTATCTTCCCCACACTTTTGCTATAATTGTTTTAAGTATTTCTTCTACATACATTGATCACCGCAAGAGATAGTGTTAAAATTTTTGCTTTACCATAAAGTAGGCCTAAAGGAACTCATGGGGTAAAGGGTAGCCTGGTATGGTTTTTTTTTGTATTTTTGCTCATTCTATTATTCTTTCCTTTCTGAAGGTCTGAGCCTTCTTCTGTTATCATTTTCTTTGTTTTGGAAGATGTTCCTTTAGCCACTCTTTAAGTGCATGTCTGCAACAACAAATAATCTTAGTTTTCCTTCGTCTGAGAATGCCTGTATTTCTTCTTCATTCCTTAAGAATAGTTGCAATGAGGGGCGGCTGGGTGGTGCAGTCGGTTGAACGTCTGACTCCTGGTTTCAGCTCAGGTCATGATCTCAGGGTCGTGAGACTGAGCCCCACATTGGTTCTGCACTCAGCTTGGGGTCTGCTTGAGTTTCTCTCTTCCTTTCACATACTCTCTTTTTAAAATAAATAAATAAATCTTTTAAAAAAAAAGAAGAAAAAGAACAGTCTCAATGGGTATAGAATTTGAGGTTAACAGTTCTTTTCTTTTACTATTTGAAAATTATTGTGCTGTTTCCTTTTGGTCTCCATGGTTTCAAATGAAAAATCTAGTCTTTTGAAATGGTGTTTATCATCAGTATATAATATGTATTTTATTTTAAAGACTTTATCTAGTTTTTAGAAATGAATGTCTTGGTTTTGAGTTCTTTGGATTTTTCTTAATAGGTATTTGCTGAGTTTCTTGAATCTATGGTTTTATATGAACTTTGGGAAGTTCAACTTTTAAATCTTTGAATACTTTTTCAGTCCCACAGTCTTTTTCCTATCCTTCTGGGAGATGGATGATATGAATATTGCCTCTTTTGTTATTGTCCCACAGGAAATGAGGTCTGTATTTTTTTTTCTTTAAATCTGTTTATCTTTGTTTTTTAGATGAATTAAATACTGTCTTTAAGTTCACTGTTTTCCGGCTTCTGATGTGTCTATTCTAGAGACCATTAGTTTGTCTTTTGTAACACCTGTTACATTTTTCATTGCACTTACTTCTTTTTTATAAGTACTGTGTTTTTTTGGCAACATTCTGCTTTTTCATTTGTTTAAAGAGAGCTTGTAATTGATTGTCAATGAGTTTTTATGAAGACCATTTAAAATCCTTGTCAGGGGGTGCCTGAGTGGCTCAGTCAGTTAAGGGTCTGCCTTTGGCTCAGCTTAAGATCTTAGTCCTGGGATCAAGCCCCATGTCACTGGGCTCCCTGCCCGGGGGGAGTCTGCCTCTCCTCCCTCTGCCTCTCTCTCGTGCTTAGTCTCCATCTCTCAAATAAATAAATAAAATCTAAAAATAAATAAATAAAAATAAAATAGAATAAAATCCTTGTCAGGTAGTTCCAATCTAATTAATCTTGGTATTGGTTTCATGTGATTATCTTTTCTCCTTCGGATTTTGGTTTCCCTGGCTTTTGGTATGACAAGTGATTTATTGTATCCTGGACATTCTTGTTTTTATGTTAAGAGAGTCTTGATTCTATTTAAGTCTGTTTAAATCCATTTTAGCAGGGAGTCATGCTGTTAGGTTTAGTGTATAGATCTAGCCTACTTTTGTAAGATTTAGTTCTAATGGCAGCTTAGTTTTCAGAGCCCTTTCAATGTTATTCTGATATGCTTTATATCTCTGGTACTGCTGGGAATCCTGTTCAGTCCCTGGTGGTGGTGTCTACAAGAACAGAAAGATTTTGTGGATCCCCAGTGTAGCTATGCCACCTTCTGTGGGATGGGGGAGGCAGAAGCCATTGAGATACATTGAGCTTCACTGAGATACAGAAGGCACTGAGCATGGATTTCCTTATGCCATTGGGCAGAGGACAGGGAATTGCAAGACTCTGCTAATGGTACCTTTCTGGGTGAATTGATCTGTCGGTTTGTATATCAGAATGCTTCCTCTTGCTGTGGCTAATGATACATCAATCATAGAATTCTTGCTGCTACTGCAGCTGGTCGATGAAACTGTTGCTAGGGTGCGGGTTGTGGAGCAGGTGCTAGAACTCCCATTAAGTCTTTTGGGCTTCCCTGCTCCTGATCTTTTGGCTGGAGAGAGTAGATTTCTCTTGGTGTGTGTGTTTGCACCTATTAATAGTTCCAGTTTGTAGGCCTGCTGTCCAATGCCCATTATGGGGACATATAAGAAATAAAGAGAAAACCCAGGGACAAAACTTCCTGGGAAGATGGTGGAGTAAGAGGATCCTGAGCTTATCTCATCCCAAAGATACACCTAGATAACACCCACATCAGTTTGAATATGATCTGAAGACTGCCAGAACAGACTGTCCACAGCTAAGTATAGATAAAACTGAAAAGTGTAGGAATGGCAGAGATATGGACAGGCACCAAACTGACCTGCAATGTCTGTGGGAGGGAAGGACCCCAGCGGCACTGGCAAGGAAGAGGAGCAGAACCCACCTCACATCACAGGCATCCCAGGCATGGGGTACCCACACTGGGAAAATGAGTCCCTGTAACGTTTGGTTTTGAAAGCCAGAGGGGTCTAACTTCACAAGTTTTTAAATTAGTTGAGCTTAACACCTGGAACTTTAAAAATCAGCTGGCTCAGCTCTGAGAAAGCCAGATGGGTGATAGGAAACTGAGTCCCTACCCTTAAAGAGACAGCATAACAAACATCCCTGCTGATAGGTAGCGTAGAAGTGGCAATTTGACAAATGCCTGAGGTATGTAGGAAGATTAATTTGCTAACCTGAGAATATGTGCTGGTGGTTCAGGGATCTATGGGAGACTTCTCTAAGAATAAAAGAGCTGGCAGGCACCATTTCCTTCTCCTGCCCTGCAACATAGATACATGGATACCTACAGGAACCAGCAGAGCATGCATACTCTCCACCTAGCTTGCTAACAGCTTGCCCTGCCCTCATGGTGTCCTATGGACCCTCTCTCAGCAGTTCTCCAGAGTGGCTGGCTACATGTCCTCTCCCATTGCAGGGAGTGCTATGCTAACACCAAACACCTTCCCCCATGTTCTCCTTTGGATCTTGCCCCTCCAACATGGCCTGGTAGGTGTTCTCCAAAGTGGTGCCACAAGTGTGACAGTGTGAAGCATCTCCAACAAGGGCTAGCACCATTCCCTACTGACTCCTGCTCTGGGCACAGGGGAAGATAACCATATCAGTTCGACTATGGCTTCAGCAGTGGGCTGGGAGCAGACATCAGATCTGACTACAGGCCCTGCTCACCAATGACAGCTTCTCAGGAAACAACACAAGGAGAGCACCCTGAAGTTCAGTGCTACTGTGTCTCTGGAAAACACCTACTCTGACCCAATTCAAGCCCAAAGCAGCCCCAGACTGGCCCACTACCAACACGAACTAAACTCAGCTCACAGCAGGCAAAGAGAACCTCTGCAGATGACTAGACTGAAGGCAAATGCAGCTCAGCCAAAATAGTAGGGCACATGCAACACACATAGGAGATACCCCTGAAGTGCCAGGTTGTAGTGAATGGAGGACACTGCATGGCAGGACACTACAGGACCTCTTCTTCATAAGGCCACCACTTTCATGAACTGGAGACATAGCTAACTTTCCTAACACATAGAAACAGATACAGAGAGTTAGACAAAATAAGGAGACAGAGGAATATGTCCCAGGTGAAAGGACAGACTCACAATAAGAGACCTGAGTGAAACAGAAATAGGTAATATGACTGATAGAGAATTTGAAGTAATGGTCATAAAGATACTAAGTGGAATTGTGAAAAGAATAATGAAACTCAGTGAAACCCTCAACAAAGAGATAGAAAACATAAAAATGAACCAATCCAAGATGAAAAACTCAAGTGAAACTAAAAATACACTACATGGAATAAGTAGTAGACTAGAGGAAGCAGAAGAATGGATCAGCAATATGGAGGACAGAATAATGGACAGCAATTAAGCCGAACAGGAGAAAGAAAAAAGAATAATAAAAAATGAAAATAGATTAAGGGAACTCAGTGATACCATCAAGCATAATAATATTCACATTATAGGGATCCCAGAAAAGAGAAAAAAGGGCAGAAAATTTATCTGAAGAAACAGCAGCTGGTTTCAAGATATACTACAAAGTTGTAGTAACCAAAACAGTATAAAATTAGACACATAGTTCAATGGAAGTGAGTAGAAAGCCCAGAAATAAACCCAAAATTATATGGTCAATTAATCTGTGACAAAGGTAGCAAGAATATCCAATGGGGAAAAGACAGTCTTTCCAACAAATGATGTTGGGGAAACTGCAGAGCTACGTGCAAAAGAATGAAACTGGATCACTAAAGTCAAAATGGATTAAAGACCTTTAAGTGAGACATGTAGACATTTTCTAGTCATGAAAATGGTAGAAGAAAGCACAGTAATTTCTCTGACCTTGGCCATACCAACATTTTTCTTTAAATGTCTCCTGAGAAAAGGGAAATAAAAGCAAAAATAAACTGTTGGAACTACATCAAAGTAAAAAGCTTCTACACAGCAAAGGAAACTTTCAATTAACGAAACTAAGACAATCTACCAAATGGGGAAGACATTTGCAAATGACATTCCTGATAAAGGACTAGTATCAAAATTGTAAAGAACTGGTACAACTCAATACCCAAAATACAAATACATTAAAAGTTACTGAATTGTACACTTACAAATCGTGAAACTGGTAGATTTTGTGTCATATGAGTTTTACCACATACACAAAATCAGTAAAAATGGACAAAAGACCTAAGTTCCCAGTCTTCTTTATTAAAGAAGATATGCAGGGACACCTGGGTGGCTCAGTGGGTTAAGTCTCTGCCTTCAGCTCAGGGCATGATCTCAGGGTCCTGGGACCTGCAGATCAGCAGGGAGCCTGCTTCTCTCTCTCTCTCTCTCTCTGCCTACTTCTGATCTCTCTCTCTCTGTCAAATAAATAAGTAAAATCTTTTAAAAAAAATAAGATATGCAGTTGGACAATAAACATACAAAAAAATGTTCAGCCTCACTTGTCATCAGGGAAATTGCAAATCAAACCATAGTGCAGTATCATGACATAGCTGCCGGGATGCCTGAATGAATGTAAGATTGACAATAACAAGTGTTGGTGAAGATGTGAAGAACTGGAACTCTTTTACAGTTTGATGAGAAAATGAGGAAACTATTGGATAGTGTCAACGAACTCTGAACAAATGTATAGCCCATGATGCAACAATTTCATTTACAAGAATGTTCATGGCAGTACTAATAATAATAGCCAACAATTGAAAACAGCCCAAATGTCCATCACTAGGAAAATAGAAAAATAATAGAAAAATAAATTGTGTTAGAACAGAATGCTTTATACAGCTGTCAATCTTAAGCTTTTTCTTCTGAAATAGCCTCCTAAAAGCTCTAAGATAAGAACGACTTTGGCAAAAAAAAAAAAGAAAGAAAGAAGAATGACTTTGGCATGTCCTAATTGTTGAAAGGAGGTTAGTATTGTAGCACACCAATAAAACAGAAGTGGACTCAAAATGAGGCCTTATAAGGACCAGAGGGCCTTGTGTTCTCATGACAAAGAATTGGATTTTTAAATTTCAGTTCCATAGGAAGCTACTTGGGTTTGGTTATAAGTTTGGCTGCATGTGACAGAGACAAAAAAATAATAATGGCTAAACTATATAGAAGGTTAATTTTCTCTTGCATTAAAGTCCAGGCTGGAGTGTAAGCTCTGCTCTGCAAAACCATGACACCACATCCACATTTCAGTCTGAGGAAATGGGAGAATAAAGGACATAGGTCATGGGCCACCTGGCTTGTAACCTTTCAGAAGCTACTATATAATACACACTTTTAAAGACAGAATTTAGTTACATTGCATATTCTATAAAAGAGCCTGGGAAATGCAGTGTTTATATTGAGCAGTGTTCTCAACTAAAAAACCATGGGTTCAGTCAATATACAATATATATTTGGGGGCAATTAGCAGTCTCCATATCATAATTCTTTGGCCTGGTGGAAATTGTAAAACACACTCTTGTAGATGCTTGTTAAGTTGATCTCATTCTAAAACTGACTCTGGTAGATACTGATTGATTTGATCCAAAATGTTTCTTAAACATCCATAATTGCAACAAACTCTGAGGTAGATCACATTTTCAGAACCATTGGGGCGCCTCTCTGGCTTGGTCCGTTGAATGTTTGGCTCTTGGTCTCAGGGTTGTGGGTTCAAGCCCCATCTTGGGTGTAGAGATTGCTTAAAAATAAAATCTTAAAAAAAAAAATTCAGACCCACTGACTTGACTTGTTATTTAACTCCCTCACTTTCTCCTCTGAGCTCTCCTTTCTCTGTGTTCTGTGTTCTCCTTACCCTTTTTTTCCATTCAGTTGCACGATGGTATTTAAGAGCTCTCCAAGCCTTTCATTTCTTATGTGAGTTATTTTTCAGTTATCTCTCTTTTCTACCATAGATATTTTATTTATTTTCTAACACAAAGCCAGCAATTAAAACGTGTTTCTTATCTTTCAGAGTTGGTGTCCAGGTGTGAGACCAAGAAGTTATCTCCAAAAAGAGACATTTATGAGACAGAGCCATCCCGATGGGCTATCATGGAACAATTTAAAAGTCATAATCCTGAGAAGTCCATTTTCAGAGATATTTGGGAATGCAGTAGTCACTTTGAGACACAACAGGAACAGGAGGGCTATTTCAGGCAGTCTGTTATCAATCATGAACACATGCCTATATTTAACCAACATACTTTACTCACTCAGGAATTTTATAATAGAGAGAAAATTTTTGAATGTAAAGAATGTAGGAAAAACTTCAGTTACCATTTATTTTTTAGTCATCACAAAAGAACTCATTCTAAAGAAAAACTTTCTGAATGTAAGGAATGTGCAGAAACTATTAATACATTGTATCTTACTAAACAGAGAATTCAAAATAGTAGCAAGTGCAATGAATGTAAGGAATGTTGGAGGGCTTTTCTTCATTGTTCACAACTTAAACAACACCTGAGAATCCATAATGGTGAAAAACACTATGAATGTAAAGAATGTGGAAAGGCCTTTAATTATGGCTCAGAACTTATTCTGCATCAGAGAATTCATACTGGTGAAAAACCCTATGAATGCAAGGAATGTGGGAAGGCCTTTAGGCAGCGATCACAGCTTACTCAACATCAGAGACTTCATACTGGTGAAAAACCTTATGAGTGTAAACAATGTGGAAAGGCTTTTATTCGTGGCTTTCAACTTACTGAACATCTTCGACTCCATACTGGTGAGAAACCCTATGAATGTAAAGAATGTGGAAAGACTTTTAGGCATCGCTCACACCTTACCATACATCAGAGAATTCATACTGGTGAGAAACCCTACGAATGTAGAGAATGTGGAAAGGCCTTTAGCTATCACTCAAGCTTCTCTCACCATCAGAAAATTCATTCTGGCAAAAAACCTTATGAATGTAGTGAATGTGGGAAGGCCTTTTGTGATGGCTTACAACTTAGTCTACATCAGAGGATTCATACTGGTGAGAAACCCTATGAGTGCAAGGAATGTGGGAAGACTTTTAGACAGTGCTCACACCTCAAAAGACATCAGAGAATTCATACTGGTGAGAAACCTCATGAATGTATGATATGTGGTAAAGCCTTTAGACTTCATTCACACCTTATTCAACATCAGAGAATACATACTGGTGAGAAGCCCTATGAATGTAAGGAATGTGGGAAGGCCTTTAGCTATCATTCAAGCTTCTCACACCATCAGAGAATTCATTCTGGGAAGAAACCTTATGAATGTGGGAAGGCCTTTAATCATGGCTTGCAATTTAATCTACATCAGGGACTTCATACTGTTGAGATGCCAGTAAAGTTTCCTCTCCTTTCTCCCCATCCTAGTCTAGCATCATGAGATCATTTTTAGAAATACAGGTTTTCCTTTTTTCTTCAATGTAAAAGTTGGTAGAATAACTGAATTTCATTAGTATTGATTTATTTCAGTAATCCTTGGGAAAAAACTTCAAGTGGGAAAATGAAAAAGTAATTAACAGGTAAAAATTCTTAATTTTTTATCTTAATCTTAATTGCTCTGGTTCGATTGCTGTTTATGGGTTGTTATAACACCCAATATTGGAGATAATTTTATAAAGTAGTGTTTTTATTGAAACTAGTGAAATGTGGCAGAAATAAAATGAAAACAGTTTCTTCTCCTTTTACAAATCCCTGAGATAGCCAGTATGGGTGTGTAGCTCTTTCCTGCTCAAACATACCTGCAAGGATGAAGGGCTTATTGGATGTGAGTGGAAGGATATACCACCTAGAATGATATATTTTATGGCAATTTCTTTTTGCACAAATAATTGCAAACATTTTCTCAGGTGAATACATATAGATCTAACTCACTGTTTTTAAAGCTCCAGAATATTTCCAGTATGGGATATATATCTGTATTTTAAGCCATTTCCTGCTCTAGACATTCAGTTGTTTCTGTTTTTTATCACAAGTGATTAAAAAAGAAACTTTCTTACATCATTCTTTTATTTCCGTTGGGTAGATTACCACCCATGTACAGTGTAAGTATGTTTTGATGTTACATTGATTTTTTTTAATTAAAAAATTTAGGTAATAAAAGCACATGCTATAAAATTCAAAAGTCATCAAACAAGTAAAGTAAAAATTGAAGCTTCCTTAATATCTGGTTCTATAGCCACCTGGTTTACTTACCCAAGGTCAACCATAGCCGTCAATTCTTTCGTATTCTAGGGATTAACTTTTACACTCGATCTTAGCCAAAAAGCCGAGAAGTGATCTAGGGATTAACTTTTAAAATTCTTTGGATGAAAGTGGATTAATCATAATCTTTTACTCATGAAATTCTTATCGTTGTTCCAAATTTAGCTCTCTTTCACTTATTTTCAATATTATTCAGGGATTTACAAACATTGTGCCAACTACAAACTTACTTCCTTTCTGCTCCAAATCCTTCATTGACAGCTCTGCAATATTTGAACTCTTCTTTTATGATATTATTTATTTGAGTTCTCTGTGTTTTTGGTTAAGTCAGACAAGCAAAAGGTTTTTCAACTTTGTCTTTTAAAAAGACCAACTCGGGGCGCCTGGGTCGCTCAGTGGGTTAAAGTGTGTCAAATAAATAAAATCTTAAAAAAAAAAAAAAGACAAACTCTTAGATTTTATTGATCCTTCCTATTGTCTTTTAAAAAATTTATTTATTTATTTTTTAAATTTCTTTTCAGTGTTCCAGAATTCATTCTTTATGCACCACACCCAGTGCTCCATGCAATACATACCCTCCATAATACCCACCGCCAGGCTCACCCATCTCTCCACCTCCCTCCCCTCCAGAACCCTCAGATTGTTTTTTAGAGTCCACAGTCTCCAATGGTTTGTCTCCCCCTCCAATTTCTCCCAATTCCCTTTTCCTTTCCCATCTCCCCGTGTCCTCTGTTATTTCTTATGCTCCACAAATAAGCGAAATCATATGATAATTGACTCTCTGCTTGACTTATTTCATTCAGCATAATCTCTTCCAGTCCTGTCCATGTTGCTACAAAAGTTGGGTATTCATCCTTTCTGATGGAGGCATAATACTCCATAGTATATATGGACCACATCTTCCTATTCTTTTTTAAGATTTTGTTTATTTATTTGACAGACATCACAAGTAGGCAGAGAGGAAGGGAAGCAGGCTCCCTGCTGAGCAGAGAGCCTGATGTGGGGCTCGATCCCAGGACCCTGGGATCATGACCTGAGCCGAAGGCAGAGACTTTAATCCACTGAGCCACCCAGGTACCCCCTTACTGTCTTTTAAGTCTCTTTCATTTATGTCCGCTTCTAGGTTTATCATTTCCTTCCTTATGCAAACTTTGGGCTTAGTTCTTTTTTTCTAGTTCCTTGAGGTCTGACGTTAGGTACTTAGGTCTGTTTGTTTATTCCTTAATATAGGCTTTTATCCCTGTAAACTCCTCTCTTAGACCTGTGTTTGTTTTATACCATACATTTGTTTCCATTTTAATTTTTCTTGATGTACTCTTTGGTTTCTGGTTTTTTTTTTTTAAGATTTTTATTTATTTATTTGACAGAGATCACAAATAGGCAGAGAAGCAGGCAGAGAGGGAGGAGGAAGCAGGCTCCCTGCTGAACAGAGAGGCCGATGCCGGGCTTGGGATCATGACCTGAGCCAAAGGCGGAGGCTTTAACCCACTGAGCCACCCAGGCGCCCCTGGTTTCTGTTTTGATCCATTGGTTGTTCAAGAGTGTGTACTCTTAAAAATTTATAATTTTCACATATTTGTGAATTTTCCAGTTTTCCTCCTGTTTGTAGTTTCAAACTATTGTGCTCAAAAAAGTAACTTGATATGATTTCAGTCTTAAACGTGCTAAGACTTGTCTTATAGCCTAACATATAATGTATCCTGGAGAATGTTGTGTGTGTTGGTTTTTTTTTTGTTGTTGTTGTTTTTAAGATTTTATTTATTTGACAGACGGAGATTACAAGTAGGCAGAGAGGCAGACAGAGAGAGAGGGGGAAGCAGGCTCCCTGCAGGGAGCCTGATGCGGGGCTCGATCCCAGGACCCTGGGATCATGACCTGAGCCGAAGGCAGAGGCTTTAACCCACCGAGCCACCCAGGTGCCCCTGTTGTGTGTGTTTTTGAGAGGAATGTGTATTCTGCTGCTGTTGAATAGAATGTTCTGTGTATGTATGCTAGTTCCATTTGGTCTAAAGTGTTATTCAGGTCCACTTTTTCCTTATTGATTTTCTGTCTGAAATAGCTATCCATTGTTTAAAGTTCGATATTGAAATTCCCCACTGTCTTTTTATTGCTTTCTACTCCTCTCTTCAGGTTTGTCAGTATTTGCTTTATATATTTAAATGCTCTGTTGAATGCATACATATTTATAATTGTTATGTCCTCTTTATGAATTGACCTCTTACTATGTAGCGAACCTTGTCTCCTGACAGGTTTTAACTAAAACTCTGTTTTTACTGATTTAAGCATAACCACTTCTGCTCTGATTACCATTTGCACAGAATGTCTTCTTTCTTTTTTTTTTTTTTTTTTAAGATTTTCTTATTTATTTGAGAGAGAAATCAAGCAGTGGGGAGGGGCATGGGGAGAGAGAGAAGCAGACTCCCTGCTGAGCAGGAAGCCCAATGTGGGGCTCGATCCCAGGACCCCGTGATCATGACATGAGCCGAAGGCAGACACTTAACTGACTGAGCCACCCAGGTGCCCCAGAATATCTTTTCTATCCTTTCATTTTCAGCCTATGTGCGCTCTAAAGCTAAAGTGATTTTCTTGTAGGCAGCATATTTTGGGATGTTTTTTCTTTTTCTTTTCCCCTTTATTTTGGTTCAGTCAGCTACTGCATGGCCTTAATTAAAGAATTTAATTCTTTACAGTTAAAGTAATTATTGATAGATAAGATCATGAAAATGTGCCATTGTCATTCATTGTTTTCTTACTGTATTGTAGTTCCTTTGTTACTTTCTTCCTCTCTTGCTATTTTCCTTTGCAATTTGATGATTTTGTTCCCAAAATTTTAATTTTTATTTATTTTTTTAAAAGACTTTGTTTTGGAGGGCCTGGGTGGCTTAGTGGGTTAAAGCCTCTGCCCTCGGCTCAGGTCGTGATCCCAGGGCCTGGGATCGAGCCCCGCATCGGGCTCTCTGCTCAGCGGGGAGCCTGCTTCCTCCTCTCTCTCTGCCTGCTTCTCTGCCTACTTGTGATCTCCGTCTGTCAAATAAATTTAAATAAAAATCTTTAAAAGACTTTGTTTTGAGGGGCGCCAAAGTGGCTCAGTTGGTTAAGCATCTGCTTTCAGCTCAGGTCATGGTCCCAGGGTCCTGGGATCGAGTCTTGTATCAGGGAATCTGCTTCTCCCTCTACCTCTCCCCACCCAACTCATTCTCTCAATTTCTCTTGCTCTCTCAAATAAATTCATTAAAAAAAAAAAAACCCCAAGGATTTTATTTGGGGTGCCTGAGTGGCTCATTGGTTAAAGCATCTGCCTTCAGCTCTCAGGTCATGACCTGAGGGTCCTAAGATTGAGTCCCATATTGAGCTCTCTGCTCAGTGGAGAGTCTGCTTCTCTCTCTGTCTTAAATAAATAATTTTAAAAGACTTTATTTATTTATTTGAGACACAGGGAGAGAGATAACAAGAGAGTACGAGCAAGGGAAAGGGAGAAGCAGGCTCCCTGCTGAGCAGGGAGCCCAACATGGGGCTCGATCCCAGGACCCTGGGATCATGACCTGAGCCAAAGGCAGATGCTTAACCAACTGAGCCATCCAGGCACCCCTTTTATTTTTATTTTAAGTAGGTTCCACTCACAATGTGGGGATCAAACTCATGACTCTGAGACTAAGAGTCTCATGCTCACCGAAAGAGCCAGCCAAGCACCTCTGATTTTTTTTTACAGTAGATTCCTTTTCTCTAACTTGTGTATCTCCTATAGGTTTTTTCTTTGTGGTTACTGTGAAGTTTTCATAAAACATAACAGATCTGGTTTAAGCTAATCACAACTTAAGTTGCATAGAAATGCCCTGCTTTTACCCTTCTTTTCCCCCCATTTTATATTACTGATACATTTTACATCTTTTTATATTGTATATCAAGAAATTAGTGTAGCTAGTTATCTTTAATATTTTTGTTTTTTAGCTTTCATATTCAAATATGACTTATGCACCACCTTTGCAATTTTAAAGTATTCTGAAATTGACCAGTGAGTTTTACCAGTGAGTTTTATACTTTCCTAAGATTTTGTGGTGTTACTTAGTGTCCTTTCATTTCAACTTGAATTCCCTTTAGCATTACTTTTAAGGCAGTTCTCAAGTGGTGATGAACTCCCACAGTTTTTGTCTGTCTGGAAATGTCCTAATCTTGCATGTGTAGCTTGCCATATCCATTTTAAGTTATCAAAATCTACTTTATCTGTGTATTAACTTAGTTCCCATGAGATACAGAAATGTTACCCCTCAGGAGCTTTATTGTTTTATATATAGAATTGTTTTTTAGATCAGTTAAGAGAAGAAATATGCATTTATGCTTTTTTTGTGTGCTGTGTTTTTTATAATCATGTCATTACCTTTACTGGTGCTTTTTTGGGTACCATCTGAAGTCACTTTTATTCTGGAGAACTTTCCGTAGTGTATTTTGTAAGGTGGGTCTGTTACCAACAAATTCCCTCATTTTTTTATTTGACTGGCAATATCTTTATTTCACCATTTTTAATTTTTATTCATTCATTCATTAAAGACTTAATTAATTAATTAATTAATTAATTTAGAGAGAGTGCGAGCACATCTTGAAGAGGGAGAGGGAGAGAATCTCAGGCAGACTCCACGCTGAGCCAGAGCCAGATGGCGGATTCGATCCCATGACCCCAAGATCATGACTTGAGCTAAAACCAAGAGTCATACACTTAACTGACTCAGCCCCTCTGGCACCCATATTCCACCGTTAAAAAAAAAAAAAAAAAAAGACTTTATTTGACAGCACAAGTAGGCATAGGGAGAGGGAGAAGCAGGCTCTCCACTGAGCCGGGAGCCCAATGTGGAGCTCAATCCCAGGACCCTGGGATCATGACCTGAGCCAAAGGCAGCTGCTTAACCAACTGAGCCACCTAGGCATCCCATTTCACCATTATTTATTTATTTATTTATTTATTTATTTATTTATTTAAAGGTTTTATTTATTTATTTGACAGAGAAAGATCACAAGTAGGCAGAGAGGCAGGCAGAGAGAGGGAGGAGGAAGCAGGCTCCCTGCTGAGCAGAGAGCCCGATGTGGGGCTCAATCCCAGGACCCTAGGATCATGACCTGAGCCTTAGTAAGCAGAGGCTTTAACCCACTGAGCCAGCCAGGAGCCCCCCATTTCACCATTTTTTAAAGACAGTTTTACTTACATATAAAATTCTTTCATACAGATTTACCCCCTTCTCCCAGAACTTTGAATATTTCATTCCATTGTCTTCTAGTCTCCATTGTTTTTGATAAGAGACCCACTATTAACGTTATTGGGGCTCCCTTTAAGTGATGAATCTTTTTCTGTTGCTTTCAAGGGTTTCTTCTTGACTAGATTTTATTAATTTTACTATGAGGTCTTTGTGAATCTTTGCCTAGAGTTTCTTGAGCTTCTTGGATGTGTACATTAAAGTTTTTCAGTAAATTGGGAAAATTTCAACCATTATTTCTTAGGTGTTTTTTTCTGCTTCTCTCCTTTACATGTATGTTGGCATTCTTAAGATGTCTTACATTTCTCTGAGGCTCTGTTCATTCTTCATTCTTTTTTCTTTCTATTCTTGGAATTACTAATCTTCACAATATTCACATTCATTCTTTTGGCAGCTCAAACTGCTGAATTCCTCAAGTCAGTTTTCATTTTGGTTATTGCAGTTTTAAACTCAATTTCTATTTGGTTCTCCGTAATTTTAATTTCTTTTTCTTTTTTTAAGTTTTATTTATTTTAATTTTTATTTATTTGTCAGAGAGAGAGGGAGAGAGAGCGAGCGAGCACAGGCAGAGTGGCAGGCAGAGGGAGAAGCAGGCTCCCCGCCGAGCAAGGAGCCCGATGTGGGACTCGATCCCAGGACGCTGGGATCATGACCTGAGCCGAAGGCAGCTGCTTAACCAACTGAGCCACCCAGGCGTCCCAAGTTTTATTTATTTAAGTAATTTTTACACCCCATGTGGAGTTCAAACTCATGACTTCGAGATCAAGAGGCATATGCTCCTATGAGTAAGCCAGCCAGGCACCCCACAATTTCGTTATTAATGTTCGCTCTTTCTTTTTTTTACGATTTTTTAAATTTAGGGGCGCCTGGGTGGCTCAGTGGGTTAAAGCCAGAGGCATAGGCAGCACTGGCAAAGGTATTTTGTATGATCTTGGCCATATAGATTTGTAGCATGCTACATTGTGACTGCTTTTCTTTCACAGAAGCAATCACCCAGAGGTCCTGAATATTGCACAGGGTATCAATCTTTCTCCTGCGTGCACTGTAGAATGAGTGTCAGTGCCTGGTTGCAACACACAAGTAACTGTCCCAGGGTAAGAGTTATTTCCCTGGCCTAGTATCAGTAATGACTTTGCTGGAATTGAGACATATGATTCAATCTGAGATAGAGTTTTGGGCAAAGACACATGACCCAGAGCTACTTTAAGGAGGGCCTCAATCTCATGCCTGTAAATACCACTTATCAAAACTTCTGATTTAAGTCAGTTAAATCTATAATAGAGGTTTGATAAGACTTGGAAAATACAGCACAAAGTGCTGTACAGCAAGGCTCAAAGCACAAACTCCAGACAGCAGTAGAGATCAAATAGCGTGCTTTCCAGTAGATAACAACTCAAAATGCATAGTTGCTAAAAGGCAACAGAGCTTGTTAGGAAACCAAAGCATGAGAACACATACCCTGGTAGTGGTAGCTATTGTTTAGACACTACTTGCTGCTATAAATTTTGAAGCCACCCTAAAGATGTGGGATAAGTCCCCAACTCAAAATTTGGTTTGTATGTCAAGACTAATAGTACCATACATGCACCAACAGGGTATGGAGAGGTTTATTGCATTGTGAGATTTTCTGGGGAGAAGAAGGGAGAATTCCAAGCAGGTCTCAGAATGGATTGAGAGGTAAGGCAGGGGAGAATGACTTGGGTTTTTTATGTGCTTACTGGTGGGGCTGTAAGGGTTCCCATGAAGAGACTGGGGTTTGTGTAGTTTGAACTTCACCAACTGCACTAAAGGGATACACAGCAGTCAAACATCAAAAATGGAATCATACCGTTTGTTACACTATATTATCCATTACTTTGCAACAAGCAACACGAATTTAGCAGTTTAGAGCAACACACAGTCATTATCTCACAGTTTCTGAGGATTATGATTCTGAACACAACCTATGTCCTCTACTTCAAGGTCTTTCATAAGGCTATATAGTCAAGGGCTACCTGGCTGGCTCAGTTGGAAGAACATGTGACTCTTCTTTTTTTTTTTTTAAGATTTTATTTATTTATTTATTTGACACAGAGAGAGAGATCACAAGTAGGCAGAGAGGCAGGCAGAGAGAGAGGGGAGGAAGCAGGCTCCCTGCGGAGCAGAGAGCCTGATGCGGGGCTCGATCTAAGGACCCTGGGACCATGACCTGAGCCAAAGGCAGAGGCTTTAACCCACTGAGCCACCCAGGTGCCCCAAAGAACATGTGACTCTTGATCTCAGGGTTTTGAGTTCAAGCCCCATGTTCGGTATAGAGATTACTTAAATAAATAAAACTATTTTTTTTTTTAAGTCTATAGTCAAGCTATGGGCCAGGTTTTACCTGAAGGCACATCTGGGGAAGGATGACTTCCAAGCTCACATGGTTATTTGCAGGATTTAGTTCTTTACAGGCTATTAGACTAAGGACATCAGTTTCATGCTGGTTGTTGGCCAGAATCCAATTTCAGTTCCAGTTGCTGTATGGCCTCCTTCAGTATGGCATCTTACTTCATCAAAGCCAGCAAGACAGTAAAGGTCTTCTAGCAAGAAAGAAGTTCTTTTTTGTAACTTTAATTACTTAAGTGGCTTCCTATGATCTTTGGCTTATTCTGTTGATTAGAAATAATTTGACAAGTCACCCCACTCTCAAGGGAAGGGGATTACACAAAGGCATGCATATCAGGAGTCAGAGATCATTGAGGGACATCTTAATCTTTCTGCCACAGGGACCTATGGCCTTTTACTTGAGCTACTACACATTGGAAAAAGGAAAATACCTAGACATCTTGAAATCTCCCATATGGGGGTCTTACACAGTTTTTGAAAATAAGCTCCTGATGTGCTACTGGGCTCTGTGAAGACAGAACGCTTGACCAGGTGAAACCAAGTCACCAGGCACCCTGAACTGCCCATTGTGAGGTATGTTCCATCAGAACCACAAAGTGATAAAGTTAGATGAGCCCAGTGCAATCTTTGAAAAAATGGAAATGGTACATTCAGAATTGTGCACAAGAAGTACTAACTAAGGGCACACAGTCTACATGGATATGTCACCCATCACATCCATCAATGTCTCATATCACTCATAGTGGACATATGGGAGTCATATAACCAGCTGAGGATGAAAGAAAAGGGCTGAACTTGACTTGCAGGGTTTTGGCTCTATATGCAAATGTAAACTGAAATGAAAAGCAGCAGCATTACACAGAAGCTTCACACAGGAAGCTCTGAAAGGGACATTTTTCTCAGTGGCGAAACATTAGGTATTGCATTTGGTCATCCACTTCATGTAGAAGAAGTGGCCCAAGAGAAGAACAATCATACTCCTAGGGTAAAAAATGGCCTAGTCAGGAGCGTGGAAGAAGAAAGGTTGGAAGATTTTATATCAGTCAGTATTTAACCAGAAAACAGAAACAGTATATATATTTATTGCAGTGAATCTGCTTATGTGATTGTGGGGGCTAAGCAAACCTAAAATCAGGAAGGGCAAGCTAGAATTCTTGGACATGAGATGAACCTGCTATCCTTGGGCAAAATTTTTTCTTTTTCAGGAATTCCTCAGCTCTGCTCTTAATGTCTTTCAACTGATTAAATCAGGCCTTCCTAATATTATCTAGGATGATCTCCCTTAAAGATAACTGATTACAGACTTGAGTCACATCTACAAAATACTTTCATAGCAACACCTAGATTAGTGTTTGATTGAATAACTGTAGTCTAGCCAAGTTGACACATAAAAATGACCTTAACCGTCCACTACTTACAAACATTTCCTTAAATCACACTCTTCAAATGAAGACAAGAAGTCATACTTTCTACTGACATGAAACACTATCCTGTGTACAATTGAAAACACATTAATGCTTTCCCCAAGAGAGGATGCAAAAGTCCTTGGGTGAGGTTCACTCTTATATCCTGTAACTGTGAGATAAAGTTAACTATTACTAATAAATCTTATGTTTGACAGGGGATAGGAGAAGGAAAGAAACAAAAATATTTGATTAATATGTATACAAACATAACGAAATGGAGAATTATGCATGCTATTTCTGTTCTCATTTTTACAACTGGCCATGTCATTATAGCTAGTATTTATAACTATCTTCTTCCACTATACATGCCATATCTACTTTGTCCTCAACGAGTACCTCAGCTGATTTTGATTCTTTCCTTTCAGGATAAACCAAATATTCCTGAAGGGACTCAGCCATTGGCACTCCTGCCTGAATCCAGTTGTAGTTTTCCATGAACATTAATCACAGGACATGGTAGTACTGAGACACGCTAAGGGAGCTCCTATATTTCAGACATAAGATTCTTTACATTCATTATATATTAGCAGCCCAAATTCCTCCTGGTAATCAGGACCAATCACTCATTGAGTACAGTAACCTCCTTTGCCTGTTGATTCAGAAGCATGAGGAGCCCAAAGTGGCCTCAACCCAAGGTGGCAGCTTCAACTTTAAGTTTAATGGAACAATTACTGTCTTCTGGTGGAAGCATTCTTCTCCTTGCAACTAAGGCTTCAGTCCAGCAGAGCCTAAGCTTGCAGGGATGGAAAGCAAAACTTTTGCTAGTGGATCAAGACAGGTAATAATGAGTGGAACCACTCCCATTTGCACTTCTCGATTCCTGGACACATTTGCACCATATATTGGATGTTGTTGATTTAAAGCTTATATAGCATCTTCAAAGATACTTCTCCAGTCCCACAAGATACAGCTATCTCAATGGCACTGAAATCAAGGCTTCAAAAGGCCATTCTAACATTCTATCAAGACAGATTTTTCAGGAAAAAAAAAAAAGCTTCAGAATGATGGAAAACATGGTAAGACCATATGAGTAGCATGAGTATGGGCTCACAGCCACAGTTCAGTTGCTATGAAATGAACCCTTTGATCAGAAGCAAATGTTATTTGAAATACCACAGTGATGCATAAGGTGCTCTATAAGCACCATCTATAAGATGGTAGTGTGGTGGAAGCACTGAATGCAGGGAAAGAAAAGCCGTATCACCCAGGGAATGAGGCCATTTTGGTGACTCAGTGTTGGTCTTTCCCACTGGCAGACTGGGCCCTCAGCAGTAGCTATAACCAGGATATTTTTGGTGAATGGAAGTCCATGTTGCTGAGCCTATGCATAACCTTCACCATTGGAACCATGGCCACTTTGCTTTATGAGCCCACTGGGTAATGACACGAGTGGCTAAGAAAAGAAGCTGACTGATACTCTCAGAATTGGTCATTCTATATGTGTATTAAGATCCTCCTCTGCTGAGGTAAGCATTCATTCACATGGAACACAAATATCTTCACATCATTTCCCACTCAGAGAAATCTGTTCACATACCACTTCCCCAGACTTCCTTCTAAGTCCCTGACCATCCAACCAAACTATTGGCCACAGCCTATGACTATAGCTCTTGCTTCTGACCATTTTTTCTTCTAGGCTAAATAAACAACCAGATGCCCTCCTCACATTTTTTCCCATTGGGAAGATTTCATCATTGTCCCTTCAAGGAGGTCCCAGAATGGGCTGTAGTGCTACAGCTGTCCTTATTTGGTTGGTACTTGCATGTCATACAGAACCGTCTGTAAGCTGTGTTCACATGTTTCTCTTCCTTAGCCAGCTGGTTGTAGGGCCCTCCCCATGAGACCATAGGATGGGTTGGGAGTGGTAATATCTTAGGAATAGGGGTCGTGTATTTATTTAGTCCACTTAATCTTTTTTTTTTTTTTTTTTTAAGAGAGCATGGTGGGGAGGAGCAAAGGGGAGGCAGAGAAAATCTCAAGCAGGTTCCATGCCCCACACAGAGCCTGACATAGGGCTCAATCTCATGACCCTGAGCTCATGACCTGAGCTGAAATCAAGAGTCATATGCTCAATTGACTAAGCCACCCTGGTGCCCCTTTAGTCCACTTCTTCATGCAACTTTGCCTTCAGGGTCTGTTTGAGCCAAATCTCCAATATACCAATCTCATTTGAGATTGTATAAACAGCCTGCACCTGTTGAAGAGCTCTCATTCTGGGCCCTCCTCAAACTAGCAGTTTTCAGTTCATTAAGTAAATGGGCCATAATGGTATATCCAAATTACTTTTTTTTAAACATGTGTCTAAAATCCAAAGAGTCCACTATGTGTCATGCTCTGTTTTTGTTCTAGGAAGGGATTCTTCATTTTAATATATCTCAATATGCACTACATTGACTCTATAGAAATTCCACTGAGATGGAAGGACCCTGAATTTTTGCCAGAGTTATTTCCCACTCTCTGATGTTCAAATATCTTGCCAATATGTCTAGAGTCTTTATTAATTTAATGGCCTATCATGATGACTTGTGCAAGGGAAATGTGATCAAGGTGTGGTGTGGGTGGACTAAATTATGACTTAGCGCTGGAGAGTTGATATACTGTTGTGATGGTTAATTTTATGTGTCAGTTTGGCTAGGTAGGCCACAGTACCTACATATTTGGTCAAACATTATTTTAGATGTTTCTTTGAAGGTATTTGTTAGACAAGATTAACATTTCAATCAGTAGACTGAGTAAAGCAGATTTTCCTCAATGTGTGTGGGCCTCATCCATCAGTTGAAGGCTTTAATAGAAAAAAACTAACTTCTCTTGATGAAGAGAAAATTTTTACATCAGCAGACTGCCTTTAGGCTTGAACTGCAGCAGCAATTCTTACCTGGTTTTCCAGCCTGCATGTCTATGCTGCAGATTTTTGACTTGCCAGCTTCCACAATTGCATGATCCAATTTTCTTCTTTGAAAGGATTTTTTTTTGAGAGAGAGAACAAGTGGGGAGAGGGACAGAGGGAGAAGGAGAAGCAGGCAGGGAGCCCAGTGTGGGTCTTGATCCCAGGACCCTGGGATCATGAACTGAGCTGAAGGCAGACACTTAACCGACTGTGCCACCCAGGTGCCCCAACATCCAATTCTTTAAATAAATTGTCTGCCCTCTGTTTCTTTGTGTGTGTTTGTGTGTGTGTACATATATGTTACATGCATATACACAAGCATGCATGTAGTTGTACATACATATGCACATGTGTGTATCTCTGTGTGTACCACTTAGGGGTTTGTGCATGTACACACACACACACGCAAACACACAGATCTGTATATGTGTGTATAAATCCCTAAGTGGTTCTGTTTCTCTGGAGAACCCAGAAGAACACAGCTCCTGAGGCAGAACAGTGAAGGTGTATTGCTGGCCTGAAAACACAGTACTTCCGGTGGTCTTTACTAAAAGATATCTAGAAAAAATTTTTTCCAGGTCAATAGTTTTATGGCACATACCAGAGGATGTGTTAATTTTCTCAAGCAACAAAACCACATCTGGAATGCAATTAGGATTACCACCTGATTAAATTTATGATAATCATTTAAGATCCATCTGTTTCCTGCATAAGCCAAATAAGTGACTGGAATGAGATATGTTGGAAACCACCACTCATCATTCAAGTCGGTGTCACAAATATCTGTAATTCCTACAGGATTGTGGTATTACTTTTAATATGGGTAGAGGCAGTTCTCCTACAAAGGCTTCCAGTTGGCCTTCCCCACCATGATAACCCTCACCCCACAAGTCAGAGAACTAATATGGGGTTCTGTTAGTTGCCAAGTATATCTATTCCAATTATGCATTTGGAACTGGGGAAATAACAAGACGGGTTGGGAAACCAATGGGCTCACTGTGAAGCAGCCTTGAGCTAAAATTCCATTGATCACCTCACCTCCATAAGCCCCAACTGCAACTGATGGACTGCAGTGACATTTTGGGTTTCCAGAAATTTGGGTCAATTCACCCAATGTTCAGTAATTCCTAAAAAGTATTTCTTTTTCTTGGGTGCAGCTACCTTGGTAAATGGCCATAGTTTCATTTGGAGAAAGATAAGAGAAAGGTTAACAGTATTTAGTAGGAAAAGCTCTAACATTATGTTCATGCTGCTTGGATGTCTGGCATTGACCCTGGATTGAGATAAGGGCAGAAATATGTGTGGCACTATTTAAAGTCTAAAGTTCCCCTGTAGGCCCCCAGAGCCAATTTATCAAGTAAATGATTAGATAGCCTAGCTTGACTATGTAATGAGTGAACAGAGGAGCATAAATGCCCTTGCAGGAAAGTTCTGCCTTGAGCTCTCCCAAAGTAAAGATTCACATAGATCTTAGTGGTTCAACCTGGAGATAAATTGCAGTCTGCAGATGAATAAGGACACTGGGGAGCTTGCACCTGGATAATTCTGACTCCCTAATTACTTACCTACCTTTTCTTTCTCTTAGAGAGCCACATCCTTTGGTTTTATTTATTTTTTTTAAGTAGGCTCCACAATGTGGGGCTTGAACTCACGACCCTGAGATCAAGATGTGAGCTGAGATCACAAGTCTGATGCTTAACTGAGTCACCCAGGTACCCTCCCCTTTGCTTTTTATTTTTTTTAAGATTTTATTTATTTGACAGACCGAGATCATAGATAGGCAGAGAGAGAGAGGAAGGGAAGCTGGCTCCCTGCTGAGCAGAGAGCCTGATGTGGGGCCGGGGCTTCATCCCAGGACCCTGGGATCAGGACCTGAGCCAAAAGCAGAGGCTTTAACCCACTGAGCCACCCAGGCGCCCCCCTTTTGCTTTTAAATGAAAGTATTACATAGATATGCTCTGTGGAGTCTTGTCAGTCCTTTGGACTGATGGAATCTTTGCACATGTTAACTCTCTTTTGACCTTGCAGTTAGGTGTATAAAATATGAATTTGTTAATTAATTCCTAGTCTGTTATATATGTTTAGTAGTAGTAAGTGGACTTAGCAATCCAAAATCATGTCCACTCAGAGATGCCCAAACTTCATTCACCAATAGGTCAGTTTGTTGAAAGTCCTCATTTCATATATTTATCCATTCATAAAGTATTCATATAAATTAATGAAAAAGAACATGCCCAAATTCTTCAAAAGAAACCTTCATACAGGAGTATGGAACATAGCCCAATCCATAGCCCAGTTACACCAAAATATAAAATACTGGGCCTGCTTTTTCTAAGAAGCAGCTTATATGTGAACAACTGTTAGCAAAAATTCATTTAGACTTTCTTCAAAGCATTCAAAGTACCTTCTATAAGGACGTGGCTGTACTTATCTCCCTTTCTTTTTTTCTTTAGAAGGGATTTTATTTATTTGACAGAGAGCACAAGCAGGGAGAGGAGCAGGGAGAGGAAGAGGGAGAAGCAGGTTCCCTGCTGAGCAGGGACACTCCCCACCCCCATGTGGGGGCTTGATCCCAGGACCCTGGGATAATGACCTGAGCCAAAGGCAGACTCCTAACCAACTGAGCCACCCAGGCGCCCCCTTATCTCCATATCTTGATTTTTCTCTGCATCTTAGTTCATGGAACATCAGGGAAATGACCCTGCATAGGATCTTTCAAAGACAGACTTGTTCCCTCTGCATTGTCCAGTAGGTCTTTTGGGGCTGTTTGCGTTTTTTGTAAAATTGTGAAGAATGCATTTTCATAGCTAAGCTAACCAAATTGATAACTATAATTTACTGCCAAAAAATAAGAAAATAGCATATGAACCCTTCACTGAGTTCTTTATGTATGTAATTGCAAACAAAAACTACATCCGATCTTCAACTGTGTTTTAGGATCATTTTTCTTTTCATGCCAAATATCTGCTAGTAGTCACCACACTTTCTCATTGACTCCAAATCCAAATCATACCATTATTTTATAATATAGATAGAAATTATTTTCTCTTTTTTTAATCAATCCAATTTAATTTTTTAAATGTAACCATTTTAAAAAATAAATAAAATGTAACCATTTAGTGGTTCAGGAGTCTGAGAAGGCTTTAGCTGAGCAGTTCTTGCTTGGGGTCTTTCAGATGGTTCCAGTTGGGTGTTAGAAAGGGCTACAGTCATCTGAAGACTTGATTAGGTGTCCCAGATGGCTCATTCATTTAGTTGACAGATGGTACTGGATCGATGGCTGGGAGCTTAGCTGGGGCTATTAACCAGGTGCCTACATGTAGACTCTAGCATTATAATCTCAGTATGGTCATACTTCTTCCTAGAATCAGCTTTCCCCAAGTTAGAGTTCCAACCTACATCCATTCCCTTTTAAAAAATTCCCTTTCTTTAGCAAATTTTTTTGATGTATAAGGAATGAGATATGGCTAAAGTCATTCTTATGATCACTTTTTTTAAGAGAGCACGTGTATAGGGGGTTGTGGGGAAGGCTTGAGGGAGAGAAATTCCAAGCAAGCTCCTGAGGGTGGAACCTGATGTGGGGCTTGATCTCACGACCCTGAGACCATGGGCCCAAGCTCAACTGACTGAGCCATCCAGGCACCCCTTATGATAATTTCATTTAAAGAGTTCCGATCCAATGTGAATTCCATGGTGTTGTGTATGATTTGAACTATGACCATAAGCTTTTCCATATGCATCATTTTTATACATCCAGCAAGATATAGGCCATAGGTAAATGCTATTACCCCCTGTTCTCTTTACTATTGTAGGATTTTTCTCCAGTTAGAATTCTCTAATGCAAGGAAGCATACTAGGAGCCTTCCTTTCCTCAATATGACTTTTGGATTTCACATATGGCAGTTTTGTGGCTAGAGACAACCTCACATTTATTACATTTGCTTGGTATTATATTACAGTTTGGGCTGTGGCTAAAAGCCTTTGTACATGCATTATAATTGGATTCTCGGTTTTCATATTTGTAGAGTTTCCCTCTAGCATGAATTGTCTGGTTGCAACCATCACCATATCACTAATATTCAGTTGTTTTCCTTCAGAGTGAATTATATCATGCTGTGAAAGTTCTGAGTTGTTGTTTTTTTTGAACGTTCTGAGTTTTTTGGTAGCACCTACCAAAGCTGACCAAACATACATATGCTCCAGGACCCAGCAATTCCATTCCTAGTGTATACACAAGAGAAATGAATGCATGTACACTGAATGACAAGTACGTTCACAGAAGCATTATTTATTATGACCCTAAGCTGTAAACAATGAAAAAGTCCAACAGTAGATTGGATAAATTGTAATTTAATCATATGATGGAATTCAATATAGAATAGAAATAAACAAACTGCTGCATGCACTAATGATGGGTTTTACAAACATAATGATGAATGAAACAAGCCATATATAAAAGAATACATGATGTATAATCCAATTTATATAAAGGTTCATAATATGCAAAACCTAATTTCTGTTATAAGTCAGAACTGTGGTTAATTTTGAGGAGGTAACAACTAATTTTTATTTCATATTTGCAATGAGAAATACATACTTCCTTTCTTTTAAACCACTCTTAAGAACATTCATACTTCCTTTCTTTTAAAAACACTTCTGCTCACAGTGTGGTCCATGAACCACTGCCAGTTGGTCAGTTGCTTATTACTGGGTCACAACAAGGTATGTAATGAAATTGAAAACAAGCAATTTTAAATGTTTGTAGAAACTTGACAGAATCTAATAATAAAAAATTTAGGGTTATATTTTCAATGACTACTGTCATTTGTCTAGTCATTCTTTGTGTGTTATATAGGCTCACAAACAGTAGGTAAATTTGTGGAATAGTACCTTAAACTGTTGAATATTGTATTTGCAAGCTACATCATGTACAGTGTTTACTAGGACTTCAGAAGTTTTTACCAAAAACGTCGTATCCTTTACTGAATTCCCATGGTTTCTACCTTGTGAGTTTTTTGATGTACAATGAGGTTTGACTTACAACTGAAGAACTTCCCACATTCTTTACATTCATATGGTTTCTCTCCTGTGTGAGTCTTCTGGTGGCGAATGAGGTTTGATTTCCTACTAAAGGCTTTCCCACACTGAGGACATCCATTGGATTTCTCTCCTGTATGTATTCTCTGATGAACAGTGAGGATTGCCTTCTGGCGGAAGGACTTCCCACATTCATTACAAATATAGGGTTTTTCCCCAGTATGAATTCTTTGATGGAGAGTGAGGGTTGTCTTTTGGCAGAAGGACTTCCCACATTCACTGCATATATAGGGTTTCTCTCCTGTGTGAGTTCTCTGATGTACAGTGAGGGTTGTCTTCTGGATAAATGCCTTCCCACATTCATTACATTGATATGGTTTCTCTCCTGTGTGAGTTCTCTGATGATCAATGAGGTATGACTTCTTTCTAAAAGCACTTCCACACTGAGTACATTCATAGGCTTTCTCCCCTGTATGTGTTTTGTGATGTCTAGTGAGAGTTGCCTTCTGGCGGAAGGACTTCCCACAATCCATACAGATGTAGGGCTTCCCCTCTATATGTGTTTTCTCATGAAGAGTGAGGGCTGTCTTTTGACGGAAAGCTTTTCCACATTGATTGCAGACATAGGGTTTCTCACCTGTGTGAATTCGTTGATGTTCAATGAGATATGACTTCCTTCTAAAGCTATTCCCACAGTAAGGACACTGAAAGGGTTTCTCTTCTGTTTGAGATCTCTGATGCATGATAAAAATAGACTTCCTGCAGAGGAACTTACCATATTTGCTATATCCGTGGGTTTTCTTCTCAATAAGAGTTTGTGAATGGGCACTGAGATTTGACTTTTCGATTAAGGCTATTCCATCTTTATTGTATTCATAGGGCTTTTCTCCTCTGTGAGCTCTAGTATGTGTAAATAACATTCCTTTCATAAGGAAGGATTTTTCACATTCATTATGATCTAATGATTGCTCAGGAGTTTGAGTCTTCTGATGTTGAATAAGCTCTTGTTTACCACTCAGACTCCTTTCTGTTTGTTTACAGAGAGTCACTGTAGTATGAATTTTCTCATTTTTAGTATTGAGGAATGATTTCTCCCATCCATTACTCTCAGCAAACTTCTCTCTTACAGGGCTTATATTTCTACTGACTAATTCCGAAATATTTTTTAAAACCTTTCCATCAGGCTTATATTCACGTAGTATTGTTTTTGAAATAATACGGTTCTTGCCTACAGGAAACGTTTTCCCAAAAATATTACTTCTTTCCTTAATTAATCTTTTGTGGTTGATGAATATGACTGATCGAGAGTGCCTGTCTTGGTATTCTTTGAACTTCACTAAAGCATCTTCAGCTTTTCCATCTTCTTCTAGAAGAGAATAACAACACTGTAAGTTTTCACATAAATGTTATGGATTGGATGTATATACAAACAACCCATTGTGCAACTGTCTGCTTCACTATCGTGATCTACACAAAGGCCAAAATAAATTACCTCTTGGTAGGGAAAATTCATATGATATAAACACAAAGCCTACTACACAGTTAAAATGAGGAAAAAATGGCATAAGAAAAGAACACTCATACCTTTGGCATATTGTTAATATAAGCTACCTTGAGCAGGTATAATAAACACAAGGACAAGTAAACAGAAGACAAAGGATGATGAAAGTGGGATTGTTCTTGGAATGGGCAGATTCAGAAATAAGGGAGTGAGCTTATTAAGGGTACTAACCAGTAAGCAAGGAAAATGTTCAGGTAGAAATGAAAGCCTAAATATTATTCCCTCATGCCTAAATATGTGTTATAAAATACTTCCACTTGGGGGCGCCTGGGTGGCTCAGTGGGTTAAAGCCTCTGCTTTCCGCTCAGGTCATGATCCCAGGGTCCTGGGACCGAGCCCCACATGGGGCTCTCTGCTCAGCGGGGAGCCTGCTTCCTCCTCTCTCTCTCTGCCTGCTTCTCTGACTACTTGTGATCTCTGTCTGTCAAATAAATAAATAAAATCTTAAGAAAAAAAAAAAACTTCCACTTGTTTCTTCCTCACTTGCATGTAACCCATCCATGGCAAATGAACTTTCTCAAGCACTCATTTCCTAGTGTTGAGAGAAACACTGTTTATAGCCTAGGCCCTAACTCTCCACACAACTTATTTTCTCCTGAAAGAGAAGACTTTGAGAAACCTCTTTCCATTAGGAATTGTAAAATAAACCAGAAAACAAAGTATACTTAAAACATGAATATAATCACTGTTGTATTCTGACTGCTGTTACCATCAATTTTTTCTTCCAAAGATGGTCAGTAACTAAATTCTCCTGACCATCAATTCTAACTTTTCCTCCTTATTTGCTGAATTACTCTTTCAATTTTCAGGAATGATGGGTTTACATATTTTGTTGTTACAGTAACATAACTTAACTCCATTATTCCCTACGGGGGATGTGAAGGCCTAGATTCCTCAACCATATGCTTATAGCACTAATTGATTCTGTTATTTTTCTTTCCTTTTTTAAAAACTCTATTATTTTTCTTATATTTTTGGCTATATCTGATTATTGTTACCTTACCACCACCCATGTCTAGTAGGGTAATTTTAAATATGGGTTGATGATTGATCCATATATATTGTAAATATGACACAAGTACCATTGACTTGTGTCTAATTTACAATAGCCCTTAACTGGTAACTGCCCAAGTATTCATCAAAAGGTAAATGGTAATACTGTGTCATGTATATATACAATACAATATTACTTACCAATAAAAAAGAAAAAAAATCTGATACACAGTGGAAAGAGATGAATCTCATTTTTCAGAGTGAAAGTTTTATCCAAGAGAGTATATATTATACAATTCCATTTATGTGCAGTTCTATAACACACTAAAAGTAATCTGTATTAGTAACTGGAGTTACATCATCTTTCTAAGAACCACAACCACCTTCAGAGACATTCTACTATTGATTTATCCAAAAGCCTTCATATATTATTTGTACCCTTTAATGTACAATTTATCTGAAATTAGATTGTAATTATAGCCTGGACCATCCATTTCAAGAACTCTTTCAACAATCTGCTATTTTAGTATGAATATTATATGTAGAATGCTTATTTGATAATATTGCCTTCCCAACTAAAAGTTAAGCTCTTGGATGTCAATATTTTATTGACTATCTTCTGAGTATTCATTAACACACGTTTATCTGAGATAAAGTAATGTGATCTTGGCATGTATATTTAAAAGAACTTATCATTAAATGATTTCTGAATGGATGAGAAAGATGTTCTCCTTGCATAGTATCAAGAGAGGTAACTGGGGCGCCTGGGTGGCTCAGTTGTTAAGCGTCTGCCTTCAGCTCAGCTCATGATCCCAGGGTCCTGGGATCAAGCCCTACATCAGGCTCCCTGCTCAGCGGGAAACCTGTTTCTCCCTCTCCCACTTCTCCTACTTATGTTTCCTCTCTCGCTGTCTCTCTCTCTGTCAAATAAATAAATAAATAAAATCTTAAAAACAAGAGAGAGGTAACTATTGAATAGCCTCTATTACTACAGTAAGAAAAAGTAAAAGAACCCTATATGGGGGAAATGTTAACTGGATGGGGAAAGAAGTTTGATCATAACAGAGGATGCATCTATTTATAATTTTCAGATATGAGCAGAATATGAATGCAGCAAAAAAGGAATTGATATGGCCTGGAGTAGTCAAGGAACATTTCACGGAGGAAGTGAAATTTGATCTTTTAACTAAATGATATGTAGTATTGTATAGTAAAGAATATAACCTTGTATAGTAAAGAATATAAATATAACGCAAAGAGACATCTGACATTTGCCTTTGGCTTCTGGGAAGTAATCACTAAGCCCTTGGAATATATATTTGTTTGCCTGGGAGCTTTTGCCCAGCCAGAAAATCACAATGTAATTTAGGGAGGTCTTTGACCCACACCAACAGTGTGATTTAGGGTGGGTGCTTCGGGTCACACAGTATCACCTTGACCTCTCAAAGGGCTGAAAACTGAGATTGGCTACGTGTACAGTTAATCATGCCTAGTCATGGATCCCCAATATAAACTCTGGACAATGGGTTCAGGGGATGCTTCCCTGGTTGGCAATATTCTGTAGGTATTGTCACACCAGCAAGGTAATGCTGTACATGATTCCATAGAGAGGGGTCTACTAGAAGCTTCATGTTTGGTACCTTCCTGAACTCTGCCCTTTGTGTTTAGCTGATTCTAATCCATATTTTTTCTCCTGTAATAAACCATAACTGTATTATAGCTTTCAGCAAGTTCCCTGAGTCCTTATAGCATAGTGTTAACACTAGTGCTAGGCTTGGGGACTCCTGAACTTACAGTTGGTGTCAGAAGTGAGGGTAGTCTTGTGTATACTACTGTACCCTCTAACTTGTAGTTGGCTAACTTTGCAAGTGTCTACGTGGGTACGTAACAGCTATCACACAGTGAAAGGTCCAGTTGTGACGAATAAAATCAGTTGTATGGAATATACCTGGGAGATTAGAACAAAGAGAGATGAATAGAATTCTTAGTCACAGAGAGAAATAAATTTGGAAATGATCAGATGGGATATTTTTCTGTCAGAAGGAACTTAAATTTCATATAATAAGTGATATCTTTTTGGTATATTGATAGTATAAACTGAAGTAACTGGGTAAAAACCATGGCAAATCCAAATAGTAATTACAGCAGTTACTGAAATAATATGCTCTCGTTTTGGCAGAGGTCAGTAGCAAAGGAGGATATGAGAGTAGATGTAAAGATATTTCACAGAGTGAAATAACACAAATTGTGGAGAGATCATTGAGTATAGCAAAAATGATGGAAGCAACCTGATACTATAAGGGTCTGACTATGGGGAAAAAAAGGAAATAGAAATAAGGATAAGGTAAAGACAATGACTATTATCTCTGATAAATCAATAAGCAACTGATTGTTGTATTGCTGTAGGCAGATCAAAATATACACTAGAGTTCAAGTGGGAGAAGTGGGCTGAAAAAGTGTATTTGAAAGCCACTCACATAAAACAAGAAAACCACAACTTGAGAATGGATCAGATTATTATAGTTTACAGGGCTTTTTTTTTCTTTTAAAGATTTTATTTATTTATTTGACAGAGAGATAGAGAGCATAAGTAGGCAGAGCGGCAGGCAGAGGGAGAGGGAGAAGCAGACTCCCCGCCGATCAGGGAGCCGGATGTGGGACTTGATCCCAGGATCCCGGGATTATGACCTGAGCCGAAGGCAGCCGCTTAACCGACTGAGCCACCCAAGCGCCCCATACAGGACTTTTTCTAAGAGAGAGAGAATGCACAGACGTGGAAGTGGTCAGGGGGATATGCAGGGGGAGAAGGTGAGAGAATCCCAAGCACACCGCACTGAGTGCAGAGCCTGATACAAGGCTTGACCCCACAACTGGAGACCAAAACTTGAGTGACCAGAGTGGAAACCGAGAGTCGGATGCTTAATTGACTGTACCACCCGGTGCCCCAACTCATAGGACTTTTATAAAGGCAAGGATTGAAGATGAAGAAAGAGCCTTTAAGGATACCAATGAGAGACCACTGAATAAAATCAACTTATTCAGTAAGTATTTAATTTCCTAGGCAATAAAGAAGGAGGGAAGAAAAGCAATGAAGATGTGAAAAGGCACTTGGGGAAATAGGATTAAAATGAGTTAGTGTTTTTTACCCAGATCACTGTGGGTAGGTATCAGGTATCTGAGCACTATGCTATGGAACACAGAAACTTACTGGAAATAAATATATTGAAAAAAAGTGATACTAAAATTATCTTAGGTCCACAATATATGGATTTTGAAATCCGACGGCAGGTGTCATGGTGAAAACAGGATGTGAGCCTGACTGCAAGAAACAGTTAAGACACTGCACAGGGAAAGAAAGGAAAGAAAATGAAAACTAAGAGGAAGAAATATTAGACAATGTTTTCTCTGATTTATTTATTTTATTTATTTTTGCATAGATTTAAGAATGTCTATAAATAGGAGATTAAATGAAAGAAAAAAGAGAAAGGACTGAAATGTTAAAGACATGAAAATCAAGAAGAAAGGCCTAAACCTAAATCCCAAAATGTGATTCATGGACCTTAGTACATGAGATCCTTATGTGAGAGGCAGGGAAGGGGAGAGGCAGTCCACAAAATCAAAACTATTTTTGTTAATAACAACACTCCATTTGTCTTTTTAAGCTGGGTGTCTCATTAGTACTTACAGAATTTTATTTTATGAAGGTGACTGATGACATAGGCTAATGCCATTAAAAGATTTTCACTACATTTCCTGAGAGGAGGCAACATATCATGCTTTGTGGGGCCACATGTAGGAGCAGCAGGCTTGGTCAGGAGAAAGGAGAGAGTGGAAAGCCTAGCCAAAGCCTTTTTTGGCACTTGCTTGCATGGGAAAGGCAAAGCAGGATGGGGAAACAGTTTAAGATTGGCTTTTTTGAGCAGTATTGGAAGGTATGGGTTACAGGGGTGGTCTATAGTTGTGTAAGGTACCTGGCCCCGGGTGATTTAGGGGCCAGAAAATGCTGCCTTGGTGTGTGACAGTTAGGTAAAGGAGGTAGTTGAGGGTATGGACTTGGGATTGGTTGGTTTTTGTATGAAAGGCAGGCTTACCAACAGACTGTCTACTCTCTCTACAGATTAGCTAGCTCTGGGAGGGGCAATCTCTCCTCAGCCAGCAAGGCCCTCCAAAGTTGTCAAAACATCATAAAATATAAAAGATAAAAAATATGATTAATACAGCAGGTAAAATGCTGGCACATCAGCAGAAATGAAAACACTGGCACCAATCTATAATAGTAATCACTACATTTCTATTCCATAAGAAAAAAGGTGTCATGTAAGACTATTTTTGACAGAGCAGGAAAAAATCATTAATTTTATTAGATCTCCATCCTTGAGTACACATATTTTCAATATTCTGTGTGATGATTAAAGACGTGTATGCATGAAGCACTTCTGCTGCATACCAGAGTATAATATATTTTGTGAAGAGAAGTGCTGGTGTAATAATTTGAGTTGAGAACTGAATACAGGGCCCTCTTCCCCCTCCAGCTGCATCTAAAAACAGAATGTTCCTATGAAACCTTTCGTAAGATGAAATGGCATAAAGTGAAGAAGCAATTACCATTAATTTACACAGAAAATTTTTTTAGCATTCCCAGATCCAAAAAAATAACCTTTCCTCAGCTTTTCTGATGCATCTTGCTAATCAGTGTGGAAAATAAATTGAGACAAAGCAGATGCTCAAAGCTATGGCAGCCTGATGCTGAGATGCTGAGTGTAGTTCTGGGGGAGGAGCTTGGCTGGGCCTCTACAGCTCGTGGCAAAACACTAAGTGCTATTTTTGCTTTTCACCTTGTTTTATAAAAGCAAAGAATCCTCTTCAGATATTTTTTTGGTTAGTGAAAACAGGTACTAATGGAGATCTTTAGGAAAACCAAAGTGGCATAACATGAACTTTGAAAAAGCAGGGATTATCTGTATCTACTTTTTATGAAAGAGCATTTATTTGAGAGTACAACTGATTATTACTCAGACATGGGTAACTGGTAGACATTTTTTTTTAAGATGTTATTTATTTGTCAGCAAGCACAAGCAGGGGGAACAGCAGACAGAGGGAGAAGCAGGTTCCCCACTGAGCAAGGAGCCCGATGCAGGACTCTGGTATCATGACCTAAGCTAAAGGCAAACACTTAACTGACTGAGCCACCAAGGAGTCCCTCTTGTAGCCATTTTCTTGAACAATGTGAGCATGTTAATTCAAGGAAAACATATGCTAATATTTGTAACCAATGATAAAATCCAGGCTTTCAAAAAAGGTCATTATGGGAGCGCCTGGGTGGTTCAGTGGTTTAAAGCCTCTGCCTTCAGCTTAGGTCATGATCCCAGTGTCCTGGGATGAAGCCCGCATTGGGCTCTCTGCTCAGCAGGGAGCCTGCTTCCTCCTCTCTCTCTGCCTGCCTCTATGCCTACTTGTAATCTCTGTCTGTCAAATAAATAAAATCTTAAAAAAAAAAAAAAAGATCTCCACGTACATTATACCTACAAAACATGGGGTAGATTCTTGGTAAGATAATAGCAGTCAGTATCTCTATAAATAATAAGGTAAACAAGGGAAGAACTTTCATGAGATGTGATAGTCAAAATCAAAATTTAGATTTTAGAGGCACAGAAGTCAGTCATGTATAGGCATGTCAAAGATCTCAGGCCTTTAAAAACAGATCACAACTATTAAAAAAAAACCCAAAATAAAAAAATAACAGGTGTTGGTGAGGATGTGGAGAAACTGAAACTCTTGTGCATGTTACTGGAAATGTAAAATGGTGTAGCCATTGTGGAAAACAATATGGTAGTTCCTCAAAACAGTAAACATAGAATTACATACGTTCCAGCATGTATATACATTCTGGGTATATACCAAAAAAGCTGAAAGCAGAGACTCGTAAGTAGATATTTCTACACTCATGTTCATAGCAGCATTATTCATAGTAGCCAAAAGGTAGAAGCAACTCAAGTGTCCATTGCATGAGCAACATATGATATATACATGCAGTTGGAATATTACTTAGCCTTAAAAAGGAAGGAAATTCTGATATACTACAATATGGGTAGACCTTGAGGACATTATGTTAAATGAAAAAAGCTAATCACAAAAAAGATAAATACCACATGACTCCACTTATATGAAGTACCTAGGCAGATAAATTCATAGAAACAGAAAGTAAAATGGTGGTTGTCAGAGGCCACCTAGAGGCCACTCTAGAGGGAGAAGGTAATGGGGAGTTATTTTTGAATGAGTACAAGTTTTAGTCCTGCAACATGAAAAGAGTTCTGGAGATGGATGGTGGTGATAGTTGCACAATGTAAATGTACTTAATGCCACTGAACTATATGCTTAAAAATGCTTAAGATAATAAGTTTTATGTTATGTGTATTTTACCACAATTAAAAAAATAGATCCCACAAAACACTTGAATGTGCCAACTACCTGAGTCCACTGGATTTGCTCTGTACAGACTCACCAAGGTAGCTATGACTTGGAAAAATTCTCTCTGCTGTCCACGGTTCTTCTCCTTGTTCCAACTTGCGGATCATATCGGGCTTAGTCATGTGAAACCCTGGTAATAAAAAAATGAGACTTGGTATGAGCTGCTTGGGCTTCAAAACTACTGAAGGAAGAGAAAGATATAGCTCTAAGGTGACAGACAGGGTACGCATTAACATCTTACCAAGTTAATACCTTGCACTAGGCAAGTGAGGACCTAATTCACACTGTCTGCTAACAAAAAGGGAGTCATCACCTCTGATCTCTGAAATTCAAAGTTCCACATACTTTAGAAATTCTTGAAAGGAGATGTATGGTGCTGAAAGATTCAAGGAATTTTCCTTACCAACAGAGATGAGATGGCAGTAGTTTTCCAACATGACATCCCTGTAGAGGGCCCTCTGTGCAGGATCCAGTTGCTGCCATTCCTCCTGGGTGAAGTCCACAGTCACATCCTTGAATGACACTGATCCCTGTAAGGGCATACTCTAGTTCATCCTAAAGTGATTGGAACTAGTGAGAACTAGATATTGGAGACCATGTTCAGTGGTCAGACTAGTTTTCTTATTTTGTGTTTTCTACTGTGGAAATTTCTCTCTGATAATATATTCTGTATTTACTCATTATCTCATGCTAAAAATATATAAGATCATACTATTTGCCTTAAATGTGACTGGTTGCCTGGTGGACCAAAATGAATAAAACCCTGGCCTTGCTCATGAAAAGCTACTGGTTACGTGAGAGGCATATATATAAATACATTCACTCAACAGATATTACAGATGAATGACAGAAATATGTACAAGGGAAATGCTATGAAGTGAAGAAAAATTTCATTTTGTAATCCAAGGCATCATTGAGGACATCAAAATTTTGTCCTCACAATGAATTTGTTTTGTACAGTGTATCAGCTTTTAAAATTCATGGGGAGAAGAAAATTAGTAAATTGAGGAAACAGCAAAAGGCACAGTATGTTAGGAAAGAGTCTTTGTGCTCTAAGAAGAAAAACATATATCAAGGTGGGCAGTGGGCATGTTTATGGAATAATACTAGAATTTTCCTACAGAGCAGTGGTCTTAAAAATGTACCGAGAACACTTTCAACATATTTATATTTATTTATAAGGCATCAGCTACCATTAACGGCAATCCATAGAGTTGATGATCTGTTCCTGAATACAATCTGTTAGTATTTTCCTCCCTTTCAATATACTGTCTTGTACATTCCATTCTAATGCATACCCCACTTTGCTTGTTCTGCTGCTTTGTGGAGTATAAAGAAATGCTAAATAGCACCTATGCTATCTGATAAAATTTGTACTTCAAAGGCAATACTCTTGAAGACTGGAGAAGGCTTGAGGTGTGTTAAGTGGGAAAGAAAATTAAGTAACCATTGTTGGAGATGTTTTCTAGATTAAGGTGGTATTAGTGGTCTAGAGAGGAGAAAACTGGTTAGTGGATAATGGGTTGCAAAAGAATTGGTCATAAATTGGTTATAGAGTGACAAAAAAGAAGCATAGCTCTTGGGTTACCTGTATAGGCAAGTGGGGAGGTGCTGAGACTAGAAAATGGAAATGGAAAACAGAAGAAAGAATAAGTGGGACCAAAGGAGGTAATGAAGTGAACCTTGGAAATGTACTTCAAGTGTCTATGGGACATTCAGGTGGTCATAACTTTTGGAGATTGGATATATGATTCTGACACTCTGAATGGAAGTCTAGGATGGAGAGAGGTATTTGAGAGTCACTAGAATTAGATCAGTATAACCTTTATAGTGGATCTGTGCATAGAGAAAAAGAGTGAAGAGAAGAGAACAAATTGGCATCTGGGGAAAATCAGTATTTTGAAGATGGATAGATGAAGAGGAATTTTCTGACAGACATGAAAATAGGAAAAAGTGCCACCTTTGATTCAAAGTAGAATGTTTCAAGAAGGGACTAGCATATGAATTTCATTCTGCTGCACCCACATATAAAAAATTAGAAGAAACTAAAAAGATAAGAAAAAAATCTGTCACAGCATTGAAATACTGGAAAGGTTTTCACTGGCTGGCCACTGTTTGTATGAATTGGATAAAATGGACAGGAGGATCACAAAAGAATTCAAAATCATAGTTTTCTGTACAAGCTTGCAAACAAATCTCTATTTTGGAAACCTCACACAACAAGACAGCTTACCACAAGCGAATAATGTGATTTACCAACTCTACCTCCCATTGTATCATTGCAAAACCTAGGTTATTGGAGATGATCAAAGCTTTTCCATGTCTGTTCCTTGACTCCTCACAACTTAGATCTCAAATCAGTGTCTAGACAAGATAGATTCATTAAAGATAAATAGATTCAGTGAAGTAATATATTCCCTTTTAAATCAAAATAATACATTTCTGTTCTAGCAGTACTTTTGTGAGAAGACTAAGAAAGGAGATGATGAATAATATACCAAGTCAATACGTAAATATTGGCTACACCTAGAAGGTACACGTGCAAAGGCTTCTGTTTATCTGGTTGGAATAAGAAAAACTGGGGGGACGCCTGGGTGGCTCAGTTGGTTAAGCGGCTGCCTTCGGCTCAGGTCATGATCCCAGTGTCCTGGGATCGAGTCCCACATCAGGCTCCTTGCTCGGCAGGGAGCTTCTCTCTCTGCCTCTGCCTGCCTCTCTGCCTGCCTGTGCTCGCTCTCTCTGACAAATAAATACAATCTTAAAAAAATATATACTGTTCTTAAAAAAAAATAAAAAGAAAAACTGGGAAGAGGTCTGCAGCTATGTGGGGAAGGTGAGGAACATAGGATGCAAAATTTAGGGATGTAAAACCTAAACGCACTCCTCACATTTTATGCTTAGGCCACTTGCTTGCCCTACTGGAGACCAGTTTCATGGAAGCAATTGCCAACATCCTGGAAATTTAAGGATAGAGAAGCAAATGTTTATATCACCTGAAAACAACTTACTTCAGAAAGAGAGGAAACATCATCTCACCTGAGGCATGTCTTTGAGATTTGCAAGAGATGAACCTTCTCTTTTGAGCCTTTCTTTTGGAAAAGGGAAGAATCCTGAGAAGGCAGAGATGAGAGGATACAAAGAGCATGTGAAATCATATTTGACTTAGATCTCCCAGAATAATTCAATTAAATCTGCATCAGTTTTCACTGTTTCAGCACTTGCCCACTCTGTGTACTCACACGTATCCAGGGTGGTGATTAGTTGAGAAAAAGGGCAAATCCTGCTCCCTCACCACCAGAAACCTAGTCTCTTCATGAATTAGAATGAATCTGGGCAATCTGTCATTGGTGGAGAGAGAGAGGGAACACTGTGCTTTTCCCTCTGCAGCCCTACCTTCCATCTCCCATGGAAGACAGGTTTGTCATATATTTCCAAATAGTTCTTCATGGACTTCCTACCAATTTACACTGTTAGTATCAGCACAGGAGAATACCTCCCCATACCCTGATGAATGAGGTTGATAATAAATTTTTAATCTCTGCCTATTAGATATATATTGTAGTTCTAGCTTACACATTTCTTACTATGAGAGAATAAGCTCCTTTTATTTCTTTTCTATTTATATGATGGCATTTTTTTAAAAAGATTTTATTTATTTATTTGACAGAGAGAGATATCACAAGTAGACAGGGAGGCAGGCAGAGAGAGGAGGAAGCAGGCTCTCCGCGGAGCAGAGAGCCCGATGCGGGGCTCGATCCCAGGACCCTGGGATCATGACCTGAGCCGAAGGCAGAGGCTTTAACCCACTGAGCCACCCAGGCGCCCATGATGGCATCTTCTTATAGTCTATTTTTCTCATGTTTTAATTTCCTAATTGATACTATCTTTTTTATTTAGTAAACTAACCCTTTATTTTAAATTAGAAATAATTTTTCTTAGTTGCTTCTATGACTATTAAAGTGTTTTTACCTTGTGAAGCTTTCTTTTTATTATTATTATATTTAAAGATTTTATTTATTTGACAGAGAGATCACAAGTAGGCAGAGAGGCAGGCAAAGAGAGAGGGGGAAGCAGGCTCCCCGCTGAGCAGAGAGCCAGATGCGGGGCTCGATCCCAGTACCCTGGGATCATGACCCAAGCCAAAGGCAGAGGCTTAACCCACTGAGCCACCCAGGCGCCCCCCTTGTGAAGCTTTCTTTGTATGTTTTCTTGTTTAGCAATACTACAAATATGTAAGTAATCCATATTTTTTCAATTAATATGAAATGGCATCCCTATCATATATTACATATCCCTATATGCTTGAGAATATCTGAACTTTAAGTTCCTCTACTTAATCTTTATTGATTCATCTGTATCATACTAATAAGCATAATTATTGAAAATTAACTTACTACTTTACTAATAGCTAATTTAACTATTGAACAACACTTTTTAGTAGTACAGGTATGGAACTAGAAAAGAAATTTATCTTTCCACCCCATAGGTTTCCTGGGGAGAGGATGATACCATGCTAAATGAAATCTAAAGTACTGACTGCCACAGTGAATGTTTTAATTAGCAAACTATTTTAACTATTAAAGTGAGACTGGCCTTGTGATTAAAAGTATACCAAGTACTTTTTTATTGTCTTAGAATGCCTGAAGAAGCTAATGACCCTGCCATTGATTTCATCCAGAAGCAGTTAACCTCACTCATACATCAGTGTTGAAAGTACTAGTTATGGACAAAAGTTGTTTTTTCTATTCATGGAGCACTATTCATGGAGCTTCCTATTCATGGAGCATTATTAATTTCAACACATTGGTTTTAGTTTACATAGTGTTTCCCTGTATTGAATCTTACCATCGGGGAAATGAAATCTTATCTCTTCCTTTCCAATACTCATACCTCTATTTGCTAAACTGCTCTTGAGGTACAATTTTGGAGGCAAGCTTAATGACCACTCTTCAGATAATCACATCTTAAAAACCCAACTAGACAGTAGTCATGCAGTTTTTCAATCACAAAACCATCACAAATAATAACAGTAGGTTACAAACACATGCACAGTTACATTCAACCAAACTTACTTCAGAAAACTACCATCTCACAGTACCCATATGTCATTTACAACCTCAGACAGCACTGCATAATTCCAGGCAAAGTCACAAAATCACTTTCGTTTCTTCATAGTCACCTATAGTATCAAGCAGGACTCACACCTACTCTAAAATTAGACACATAAGGAGGAAATCCGAGGCAGCTACACAACTCCGTCCACTTTTTACACACATTCGGTCCCAACATCTCACAGAGTAGCAGGCACCCAACACGCAGCAGGTTGGGCACAAGAGGCCGCCTCAATTCGGGACACACACGCAGCGCCCGCTGTTTGAGGCCCCGCTCCCAGCAATCGAGCTTCCTCCGGGTCAAAACAGACAAACCCCTCCCCTCGCGGAGCTAGGTTCAGGTCAGACCCGATTGTCACCCTCAGGGTCACGCCCACGGGCCACGCCCGAGGCCCCGCTCGCACGGATCCGAATGACTGGTTACCGTGGGCTCGGGTCCGGCTCCCTCCTCAGAATTACCAGGCCGGGTCTGAACTCCCTGCTTCCTCCCTGGACTCCCCTCCGGGACCGGCTAGCTAGCCTGGCCTCTCGGTCCGAGCACCGGGTTCCCGCCTCCTCAAGAGCCCCTAGGACCTACCAACCTCACCCCCGGCCAAGGATCAGTCGTCTGCGCCTGCGCACTCCCGCGTGGGCCGGAGCTCCCAGGAGTCCACGGGGCGGCGCGTTAGTAGCGTAACTGTCCAAGCTACTGGCTCTCGGGGCTGTTCATGTCTGCGTCCTCGCTTTTCCAGAGTGGACTACATTTCTCACAGGTTAGTGAGTTAGTGAACTTCATCCTCTGGTTCATTTTCCTCTAGGCTTACGGTCACAGTTTTCCGTGTTGTGAGTTGAAGTGATCCCGGTCTGGGTGCGGGAGGAGCTCCCCGCGGGAGGTCCGGAGTTTCCCAGGTGCGTTATGAGCAGGTGGAGCAGGAGCGTCAAGCCAGTGTGGAGAAGGTGATTGTGTGTTTGTGTGAGCGTGTATGCGCGATTGTGTGACTGAATCGGCATGGGATGTGATCATGAATGTGTGTGTGTGTGTGTGCGCGCGCGCGCTCGCGTGATGGGGAGGCTCTGAATGGTCCAGATTAGGCTCCTGGGACTGTGTGGGGGCGGAGCCTATTTTTATGACCATGTTCAGTTGTGACTGTGAGGTGTGTTGTACTGTGATTAAGTGATTCCATGACAGCGCTATTGTGACAACCGAAGGCTAATCAGAATTGGCCTAGTGTAGCTTTTTTATTTTTTAGATAAGCCAGAGCTTCATTTTTGCAGTTCTGGTGCTGAGGAATCTGTGGACAAGATCCCCGTGTGACTCGGTCTGTACCTGTGAAAGACCTCGAGGCCCTAGTTAACCTCAAGGGACCCCCTGTTCTGAAGGATGGCCTTTGTTGCCTTCATCAGTGCACGCTGTATGTATCCAGCCTAGTGCTTGACGTATTGAAGGAATAGAGTACATTGAGTGTAGCCTATTCTTGACTCAATTGTAACTTCACTTGGAATTTTTTATATTGGGTTTTCTTTCACTGCCTCTATCATTTCATCTTATAACCACACTGCACAGAAATGCTAGTTGCACAAAAAAGGCTGTCAAAGGGAAGTTGAACATTTGAGACCTAGAATGAAGGTTACAACTAAAAAAGCACAGCCCTATGTTTATTGTGGCAATTTTAGAGCTGGAATTGCCCCCAAGGCAAGGTCCTGGGAAGACATGATACTGAGGCACCAAGAATAGGATTACTTCCTTTGAATCTGCCCCTTAGCTCTGTGGGGTCAGGCTGCATTTTGCAGATCCATGGCATTTTTATAGCTTTGTTGACAGAAAACTGCTGTGAACATAGAAACAGATTGCAGTCCCAGGTTTCAGTGAATATGCATTTTCCTTATGATACGGGGAAGAGTCAACAGTATTCCAGTCTTTCTCATACCTCCATTAGTGTGTGTTTAATACATATCACAGGGGCTTGTTAGTGATGAGGAGGTGTGTTCTTGTTTAGCCTGTCTGGGCTCCAGGAAAGGCCTGCTATGTTGTTCTTCCCTTTTCTTTCCCATTTTTTGCTGTATTCCAAAAGAAGAGCAATGAGAGGAGAACACTGTTATAGTTACACATCTCAAAGCCAAGCTAGAAGTCATTTTGAGTTTTCTCTTTGTTTTGTGAAATTTCATTTTTGTTTTCCAGGATACAGAATAACTTCATCTTAAATGCCCTGCCAAATAGTGACTTATACATTTCCCTGGTCTCTAGGCCTTCTGTATTCCCAGTTAATGATGGTACCATGAGAATGGCTCTCCTTTCCCAGTTTTTGTCAAATGCTGTTACTACAGTTAATTTTCATATAGACACTTGCCAACACTTCCCCTTGTATGCTTTTTGTTGTGTTCTCATCATGCAGACATAGTCCTTTTTTAATTTTACACAGTGATTTGTTAAGGAAGCAACCTAGATAGAATTATACATTTGATACTTTAGATATTCTCCAGACACATGAGTGGGAAAATGGCAAGGTGGATAGTTTGGTTGATTTCAGTGTACTATATAATGGTCTCTGAGTCTTGAGCGGGGGTCAGCTGACTTTGACCCAGCAGGCCAAATCCAGCTTGTGTCCTGTTTTTTGGGGTCTGTGAACTAAGTCTGGTTTTAACATTTTTCAATAATTAAAAGATATCAGAAGGAGAGCCCTATTTCATGACATGTGAAAATTATATGAATTTCAAATTTTGATGTCTACAAATAAAGTTTTGAATTTGTTCAGTTAAAAAGTGTGGAAACTGAGAGGCCTGGGTGGCTCAGTTGGTTAAGCAACTGCCTTTGGATCAGGTCATGATCCCAGCGTCCTGGGATCGAGTCCCACATCGTGCTCCTTGCTCGGCAGGGAGCCTGCTTCTCCCTCTGCCTCTGCCTGCCACTCTGTCTGCCTGTGCTCGCTCGCTCTCTCTCTGACAAATAAATAAAATCTTAAAAAAAAAAGTGTGGAAATTTGTTATCTCTTTTGTTAAATAAGCACCTACATAATATCCTTGATTTTACCTTAGGCCCACAAAGCCTAGCATATTTTCTATCCTTTACAGAAGTTGCTGACCCCTAATCTAGAGTATCTAAATTAAAATCTTAGTTGAGCTGTTTAGTATTTGTGAGTTTGGATAATATGTTCAGCAACTTTCTATTCCATAATTTGCTTGTAAAATGCAAATAATATGAATTTCAAGGGGTTTTTTGAGGATTAGGAGCTTTAATATTAATAGCACACTAGGACAGTGATGGACAATAATAAGTACTTAAGTTAAAAACTTGTTTTTTAAAGATTTTTATTTTTTTAATTTCAGTGTTCCAGAATTCATTGTTTATGCACCACACCCAGTGCTCCATGCAATACGTGCCCTCCATAATACCCATCACCAGGCTCACCCAACCTTCTACCCTTCTCCCCTCCAAAACCCTCAGATTGTTTCTCAAAGTCCATAGTCTCTCATGGTTCGTCTCCCCCTCCAATTTCCCCCAGGTCCTCCGTGTGATTCCTTATGCTCCACAAATAAGCGAAACCATATGATAATTGACTCTCTCTGCTTGACTTATTTCACTCAGCATAATCTCTTCCAGTCTTGTCCATGTTGATACAAAAGTTGGGTATTCAGCCTTTCTGATGGAGGCATAATACTCCATAGTATATATGGACCACATCTGCCTTATTCATTTGTCTTTTGAAGGGCATCTTGGTTCTTTCCACAGTTTGGCAACTATGGCCATTGCTGCTATGACTTTTGGGGTACACATGGCCCTTCTTTTCACTACATCTGTCTTTGGGGTAAATACCCAGTAGTGCAATTGCAGGGTCATAGGGAAGCTCTATTTTTAATAAAAACTTATTATTATGTGGATAATCTAAGTCCACCTTCATAGATGAGGAGCAATGAAAATGAGAAGTTAATTGTAATAGACACTTGTAAGTAAGAAAATGGACCATATGTTCAGATGGTCTAGAACAGGAATCCTTCACCTTAAATGATTTGTCTTGGAATTGTATACCCAATTATTGCATGTTTATTTTATTAATGCATACTTTTCTTGGGGAAAAGTCTATAATTTTATAATACTGTCTAATGTGTACATGATCCAAACAAGTTTGGAACCACTAACTTAGTTATAATAACCTATACTTGGAAGTTGACTTTAGGAGGAGTTTGTCTAAAAGTAATTTCCTGTATTATGTATTATTAATCACATTACATCTAGATTAATAATATATAAAGAGGGACGCCTGGGTGGCTCAGTTGGTTGGACGACTGCCTTCGGCTCAGGTCATGATCCCGGAGACCCGGGATCGAGTCCCGCATCAGGCTCCCAGCTCCACGGGGAGTCTGCTTCTCCCTCTGACCTTCTCCTCGCTCATGTTCTCTCACTGCCTCTCTCTCAAATAAATAAATAAAATCTTTAAAAAAATAATAATAAAAAATAATATATAAAGAGATATTCTGATATCAAAAATATAAAATTTAATGCTATGCAGTTTTCATGTTTATGAACAAAAGTACTCGGGAAATTGCCAAATTATAAAGTTTAACTATTATATGCATTTCTTAGCAATTTTTCAAGGATTATATCCAATGTGATACATTAACCAGGCATTCAGGGGAGAAAGGCAATGATAAAGCCACATTTATTAAGGCTCTACTGTGGGGGCCCCTGGGTGGCTCAGTCGTTTAGCCTCTGCCTTCATCTCAGTCATGATCCTGGTGTCCTGGGATCCAGCCCTGCATCGGGCTTCCTCCTCCTTGGGAAGCCTACTTCTCCCTCTCTCACTCCCCCTGGGCTTGTGCTCCCTCTCTTGCTGTGTCTCTCTCTGTTAAATAAATAAAATCTTAAAAAAAAAAAAAAGGCTCTACTATGGACCAGTATTTAGTCTGAAAATGTCACCTGAGTTGTGCTCATTCACGGGCCAGTCTTAAAATGGAAAGTGTCTCATATTGATGAAATAAAGTAAAGAGGGAGAGAGACTTGGTAGGTTTATTAAGTCACACTGGTTTTAGTGGTGTTACCCAGTTGTTTTGCCAGCCTGTTTGCTCATAGTTTTCATAAGTAAAAGATAGCCCATCCTACAGTTCTTTTTAGAAAAATGCTTTAAATGAAAATTGTTGTTCTATATTCCTGATGATGAAATTCACATAGTCTTCTTGAAAAAATTAATCCAAGATGAACTTATGTAATAGAAAGTTAAAAGTACTCATAATTTTAGGGGTGTCTGGCTGGCTCAGTCAGAAGAGCACGTGACTCTTGATCTTGAGGTTGTGAGTTTGAGCCCCACGTTGGGTGTATAAATTACTAAAAAATAAAATTTTTTAAAAGTATGCATAATTTTAGCATCTAGTCACTAACATTTTGGTATACTTTCTTCTGAAGTTTTCCTTGTGTGTATTTTTATGACTTTGTGTTTTTAGAAAAATTTACAAGGATTAGTCATTAAAATAAGACTTCTTAGACTGAAGGAGGATTTCAGTCCAATCACTGGTTTTGTTATACTTCCATGTCTGTAGTATCAAATGACAGAACTAAAACAATTTAGTGATGAGTTTGATTTTTTTTATTCAAAGGAAAACAATCCATGGATTGGGGGAGTACTGTGCCTCACATGCAGTGGGACATGGAGGGATTTGGGGCAAGAGAGAGTTTTCTAGAATGTTAGAAGGGGCAACACAGAAATGGTATGATCGGCTAAGAGGTCAGGAATTTCTTTAAAAGACTAGTAAGTCCTATTTTTTTGGGTGAGGTAAGATGGCTAAAGCTGGGATGAGAGATTGTGATTGGTATATGTTAGGATTCCTTGACAGGTCTTTCCTTTAAGTGCAGACCAACTAAAGTTTTGATTTATGATGTGGGCCAGGCCCACATCCCACTAGGATGGCCTCCATTTTGTGGGTTTTGATATACAAATCAACTTTATCAGTTGGTATAAGAAGGAAGTGACAATGATGCCCAACTGATTTGACAAACCTTTTGACTATTTGCATCTTTTGGAATTATATAGATATCAATTTATGCATAATTCCAGGAGAACAAATTATCAAGTAAGGGTACTCAGAATTAAGTACTTCTTTTTTTTCTTTCACAAGACCGCACTAGTATCTCAGAGCAAGTATCTTTTCTCCGTTATATAATTTATCCTGACAAGGTTGGGTTTATAATTTCAGATAACAGAATTAGATGTTAGTAGTTATACATAAAAGTCTGGGTTAGACAAAACAAGATTGAGTGTTTGTTAACATTTTCAGTTTGTTACCTAAGTGGGTCAGATTCTCTGAGCTAGTTTTAGGAGACAGAGTGGTGACTCTGTAGCTGCTGTCCTTTTTTTTTT
>PISX010015519.1:0-21281 GCA_004024625.1 Mellivora capensis
TATTTACCTATGAATGCTAAGCACGTGATTACAGGCAATTTATTTTAATAATTCTACTTCTTTAGCATATGACAAAACCACAATATATCTAGAAAGACAAAATGTTTTATTTTAAAACATTGGAAAACCATTGAAAGACAAATGTCCATTATATAACCATGAACGTTAAATATTTGGAAACTGTGAATCTTCTAAAATGTGGTAGGCACTTCCAAAGAGCTAAATATTGCAAATTACTCTACTGTATGTCTTCTCTAATCTCAACAATACTTGATAAGATGAAAAATACCAAGAAGACTCAACTAATTATTCAAAGTCACCATCTTAGGGTTCAACTTAATTACAGGAGTAAAAGTTTTGTCCAAGATGTTCCTGACACATGAAGGTTCCGGGTGAATTTCAGAAATGTTAACAAAAGTATCTTCCTTTTTTGCCTGTGAATGTCTGAGTATTGCTGTATTGTTGGTTAATATCCACTACAGATACTGGTTCTAGGCCAGCCCAAGGGTCTTCAAGCATTGAAGGCTTGAAATAATTTTCCAACTCATTAGACATTCTTTTTTCTCTACCACGCCCTGATCCAAATGGTGTAGATGTCCTTGGAGAACCCTTTAGAAAAAAAATCATCAGTTAAAAAAATGTTTTGTAGAGATAATTGGCACTTTTTTTTTTTTAAAGCTAGTGGGGATCACACTGCTAGTTAAAAGTTATTTTGAACCCAAGCATGTTCAACTGCAAAGTCCATTCTTCTTTTAATTTAGTGTTTTTGTTTGTAAAAGTATTTAAGCCAATTTGACATACTCGTTTATTAATAATTCCATTTGTCAGCTCAAATACTTTTTGATTTCTAATGTAGTAACTCTGCAGGACAACTGGTGATGAAAAATAACAAACTGAGCTTTAACCCTACAGCTTCAAAATTCCATCCTATGAAATTTTATCTACTTAGCTCCAGACTCAAAAGGGGTGGGGTTGGTTTAGCACAACGAAAAGGAGAAAACCGTTTAAGTTTTAAATCACACGAATCCTAGGCACGCCAGAAATACTCCCTCGGTCTCCTGTGTTCACTGAGAGGAACGGGAAACTTCCAAAAATCACCGATTTTTTTCCCTAGGAAGACTTGGAGCCAGTGTAGTCTGAAGCTCCCCTCCCCACCACCTTCTCCCTCCCACCCCGCCCACGCCAAAGAAGTGTGCCAGTAGTGGGAAAATGGCCCCAGTCTATAACCCTATAACCCTAGAACCCAGAGAGCTCTACGCTGGGAATTCATTCGTTTCACCCCTCGGAGAATAATTTACTCAGACGAACTGGCACGACCCCTGGCAAGGATAGGAATCAGGGAAATGTGCGTAGGAACGGCAGTGTACTAGTTCAAAGCGGGAGGGCTCTAGAAACAGAAAGTACAGCTCTGCTACCTAAGGTCACCTACAGTAAGTTACTTAACTTCTCTCTCAGCCTCAGTTTACTCATCTGCAAAACGGGGCCAACAATAGTATCTCACCTCATAGAGGATTAGACAAAATAATCCATGTAAAGGGATTATTATTAGTACCATGCCTGCCATACAGTAAGAGCTCGGCAAACGCTGGCTATTATTACCTGGGGGTGGGTCTGCTGCTGCCCTGGGGAGTAGCCGAATTGCTGCTGGGACCCCGCGGGGGACTTGGAGTAGGAGCCAGGGTAGCCGCCAGGGGACGGAGACCCGAATCGGCCCCCCGGGAAGCTGCCGCCGTGTCGCGGAGAGTGGCTGCTCCCGTAGGGCCTAGACCGGGGCCCGTACGGCGGCGTGTGGTGCGGACTCCCGTACCCGTCCCGAGGGGAGGACGGCCGCGGTCCGCCTCCGCCCGGGGTACCCCGGAAGTTGCTCCCGCTACCCCAACCTCCTACACCCGCGCCGGGGTAGGGAGGAGTCGGAGGTCGAAAATTCTGCCGGTGCATCTCAGGAGACGAAGACGAAAACCTCACTGCCGCCTTCTCCCGCCGGAACTGTCCCGACCAACCCTTCTTACAGACTTGATGGTCCTTGCCAAAACAGTCCTCCGGCAGCCATCGAGGCACAGCATATTGGTTCCGGCCTCACAAAGGTTCTGGCAGGCGCACGGTAGAAGTGGGTTACTGAATTGGGTAGAGATCAAGCAGATTTAAATGAAGGCAAGAGAAAGAAAAAGGACAAAAGCCTAACACTCGGCTCCAGCAAAGGCATTTTTGGTCTCGCGCCGCCCGCTCAGGACCGACTAACCAAACGACTGCGCGAACTGGAAGGCACCGCCCGGAAAGCACTAACCGCGCAAGCACGGCACGGCGAGGCCCCGCCCACTAGGCGGGAGGAGGGCGGGGCCTGATTTGCTCACGGGCGCCCCCTGTGGCGGCGGGCCGCGGGCGGCGCGCGCGCTGCACTCTTTCCTCACGCCGGGACCTAGGCTATCCGAGAGGCGCGCGATGCTGGCGACGCTGGCGAGGGTCGCGGCTCTGCGGAGAACCGGCCTTCTCTTCGGCCCGGGCGGCGGGAGGGGTTTGTGGACCGGCCGCCCGCTGTCAGGTACCCTCCGAGACGCGGTCCGGGCGGGGAAGGGGACTCCGGCCCCGATCTCCCCCTCGGGCGGCGCCGTGGGGCGAGCACCCGCGCCTTCCCGAAGCGTCTCCTGCCCCCACAGCCCACCCTCTGGCCTTTCCCGCCTCTCGGGGCCCCGCTCCGTGGCCCCGCGGCGGGCCTGGCCCCGCACCTCGGCCGCCCCGGGGTCACCCGGGCCGGGGGCGGAGAGCTCGCGCGCCAGCGCGGTCGTCCTGGGCTCGCCTCTGCCCCGTACCCCTCCCCTGTCTCGCGTCCCGAGTTTAACTCACTTTGAGAGGGTACACCCGGCCGCATTTCCGGAAGGATTTCCCGGTACAGCTCTGCAGGCCGGGGGGTGGGAGGCCGTGGTCACGAACGTCGGACTTTACTCCTTCCTTGTTCTTGTTACCCGGGGCGGGGGAGGGAGGGCTCCGGCGCGCGAACGCTGCTTTTCGAAGAGCACACTTTGGCCAAAGCTCTGAAAATCTCGACTGTTTCACCGACTTGTGGTTGTAAAGACACGTGTGCTAATCCGAGCACGACGCCTGAGGTCCAGTAAAACACGCCTCTGTACCAGACACCTGTCCCAGAATCCTATTTAGAGCTGCGGCTGAAAGTTATTGCCGTTTTATAGAACCTTGCTTACCCCCGGAGTTTGGGAACGGTGGTCCCGTGTGGCTCGTGGAATCGGCTTGCGGGAAGCAGACTCCTGAAGAACTTTGGGACTCCTGAGATCACGGCGCAGGGGGCGGCGGGGAGCCGCTCGTCGCTGTCTCTGAGGCGCGCCCGGGGACGAGGCCGGCCGAAGTGTGGTGTGTGCCCAGCGTGCATCCTCCTCGAGGAGTGGAGACGCAAATGGCTTTCGCTTGTTCTGAGGGGATCCTGTTCACCTAATTTCTCCTTCTGACACAGTTGTAGCATCAATCACGTCAGGATTATGCCTTCAAGGCTTAGTGAAGCAGTTAGGGCCTGAGGACCCCAGATGATCCACTTCGGCATGTATTTCTCTATCTCGCCCAAAAACTTAGCCTTTGGACGTTGTCTTGGTGCTTAGCTTAATGCCTGGTAATTGGGCGCTCAAATATTTATTGAATGAACCATTGGGTCTGTCACACCATTATGGTTCAGCGAATCTCACTTGTCTTACCTTTCAAATCCATCTTTTTCGGGTAAGAGAGGGCAGAAGAAAAGGCGATGGTGACCAAAATTACCTTTGTTAATTGTTTTTTTATAACTGGCAACTGATTTGCAGAATTGATTAAAATACGGTATGTTGTCTCTTTACTTGGCCTACACTTCTAGAATGTTCTTTCCTGTAGTGATATCTTGCCGTCTTCTACACACAGGAACTTCCATTAGAAATGGGGGAAGGAAAGAAGTACACTGCAGAATTTTTGACAGGTAGATTATACGTAAGAGTGTACCCTTCACCAGGTTTGCAAGGATATATAAGTGTTGAGAGTTAATTCTTTTTTTTTTTTTTTTAAGATTTTATTTTTTTGAGAGAGAGAGTGAGAGAGAAAACACGACAGTGGGGGAAGGTCAGAGGGAGAAGCAAATTCCCCACTGATAAGGGAGCCTGGTACAGGGCTCTATCCCGGGACCCTGAGATCAAGACCTGAGCCAAGTAAGACGCCCAGCTGTCTGAGCCACCTAGGCGTCCCAGGAGAATTAATAATTATATGAAAACTCCGAATCCCACTTGGATCACTTCTGAGAATAGGCAGTTTGCCCTTTTAGAGATGAGAAATAGGCCAAAAGAAGTTAAGTTACTTGCTTAAGGTCACATAACAAGTAGAGGTGCAACCAGCACTCAGGTTTCTTGAATCCCAGGAGATTTTTTTCCCCCTGAGTAGAGATATATGAATTGACAATAAGTCTGTCCTTTTTTTTTTTTTTTTAAGATTTTTATTTATTTATTTGAGAGAGAGCGAGTGCATGCGTGTCTGTGCAGGCGCTACCAGAAGCCTGAGCTGGGGGGAGGGTCAGAGGGAGCAACAGACTCCTTACAGATCAGGGAGCCTGACACAGGGCGCCATCCAGGACCTTGGGATCATGACTTGAACTGAAGGCAGATGCCCAGTTGACTGAGCCACCCAGTCTAACCTTTGAAAAATGTAATAGTTAGAGGTTCCTGGGTGGCTCAGTAGTTAAGCGTCTGCCTTAGGGTCAGGTCATGATTCCAAGGTCCTAGAATCAAACCTGCCATCAAGCTCCCTGCTCAGTGGGGAGCCTGCTTCTCCCTCTCCTTTCGCTGCTCTCCCTGCTTCTGCTTTCTCTCTCTCAAATAAATAAACAAAATCTTTTAAAAAAATGCAATAGAGAAACATTGTAAAATTTTGGAAGTGCTGGATAGCATATTATTTTAGATTTAGATATTAGCACGTATAACCTTAATATTGAATTTTTATGAATGTCGCTAGAATCTTCCCATGTGTTAGCGTGGGAATTGCAGTCTGGGCGCCTGAACTGGTGGGTCTGAGGCATCTATTTGTATTCAGTTTATTTGTATGGTGGTGAGTGCAGGGAGGGGGAGGAAGTTTTATGTTGGGTTACCTGGAAGTAGAAAAGTGAGGAACTGGGGTGGTGGATATGAAAGTATGGTGGCTGCTCCTTGAACTCTGAGTCCTGTGAAGAGAAAAGGGCACCTCTAATTTTTGTGAGCAACAGAGGTTTTGGTTCCCCCCAAAAGAGAATTACAGCACTGTTTAGGGAGGATCAGTAATAGAAAACAGGATACTGGATAGGGCAGTGCTTTCATGGAAGACACTACTAGTGTTTAGGTACTTTTTTTCAAGTGGCATTGTATACATAGGACATCAACAAGCAGGACATCAAGAACTTTCTGACTACCTGTGAAATATATCTGGAGCCCCAGAAATAATTGGTTAACTTTGTGGTGTTCTATGTTTCATTAGGTTTCACATTAATGCAAATAAGAGCACCACACCAAGAAAATTTAAGTGTAAACATAAATGAAACCATGTCTGTTTCTATAAGACAGGATTTATATTTAGGTTGCCCAGAATTTTTTGGTGGGTACCCCCCTGCCAAGGGGATTTCAAATATATATATATATATGTATATATATATATATTTTTTTTAAATTTATTTTTTGGGAGGTGGGTAGAGCCTTATCTTCAAAAAACGTTATTGGAAGCCCAAAATTTGAGAGCAGATGGAATGTATTTGAGGCAGGAATTGGGGTTTCAGAGCTCTGCTCACTCTGCACCTCTAAATGCACCCTGAAAAGAGGCTTCTGGGGCAACTCCGTGCAATTCCCTAGGGCTCTCCAGAAATGGTGTGAAAGCCAATCTTTTAGGAGGTGTCAAATATTAACAAGGGCTGCAAATATAAATGTTTTGGTTCATTTTACTGTGTATTAATCAGGAAGTGTATATTCTCATGTTTCTGTATGGTCACAGTTTTGTAAGCCAATAAAACTAGAACTTGGGTTAAAGGGCAAGACTTAGAAGTTAAAAGGTTGTTAAGAGATTAGATTGTTAGAGAATGCCCAGGAAGTTTGTTTCTTTTTTCAAAGGGTTATAAAACTCAGAGCCTGAGACACATTCAAGATTGAGATTGTAAACCCTGTGAAGTTAATCTTCCCTGGGGAGACATTTATTTACATCCCAAAGGGTAAGAACTCTGAGACCTTCCCTTTTCTAAGGAGAATTTGCTTACATAAGGAAGATTAGCTTTTTTTTCCTGCTTTTCTCTGGGAAAGTAGCAGTTGGGCAACTATGATGGTTTTGTGATTCAACCCCTGTATGTACAGGCCTAACCAACTGGCTCGCTATAGGATGCCTGTGACATATTAGGTGTGGGAAAAGTGGTATACATTTTTTGGTGTAAGTAATAATAACTCTTATCTCTACTCCAGAACCTTGTGTTTACTCTCAGGCTAAAAAATGCATACATGTAAATATTAAAAACATATTTTTGATATAAGACATTTTGTTTTGCAGGAGAGTATATTTAGTAATTTATATGTATAGAAATGTTTATATGTATACTTAGAATATAATATTTACCTTGGTATTTCCTGAAACTTTCAGATTATTTCCATTTTTCTTATAGAGGTCCTGTTATTAGCTGTTTCATGTTAAAGACTTCCAGTAGTAAAAACGTCAGTGTATCTCTGGGATGTGATTGATTCAGTCATTTATAGGATTAGGTCTATACTGAACACAGTGGATCACTTAACTATCACCTACATAATATTTTCAATGATAAAGCAAGTATTAGAAGCAACTTGTTCTCAGGAGTCTTTGAGAGCCAAACTTTACTGATGATTATCTTCTTTTCAACTCTAAGCATGTATGCATTGTCTGTGGTAGTCACGCACGGGTGAACTGTTTTTTTTACATAATTACTTATTTGTAGACTAATATTCTTTTTTAAAAAATACATATATATTTTAAATATTTATTTATTTGACACAGAGAGAGAGAGAGAGAGAGAGTGAGAGAGGAAACACAAGCAGGGCGAGTGGGAGAGGGAGAAGCAAGCCCCCTGTTAAGCAGAGAGCAGGATGTGAGGTTTATCCCAGTACCCTGGGATCATGACCTGAGCCGAAGGCAGACACTTAACAACTGAGCCACCCAGAGGCCCCTTAAATATATATTTTTAAAGATTTTATTTATTTAACAGGCAGAGCCAGAGTGAGCCCAAGCAGGAGGAGCAGGAGAAGGAGAAGCAGTCTCCCCACTGGGTAGGGAGCCTGACATAGGGGTTTGATCCCGGGATCCCAGGATCCCAGGATCATAACCTGAGCTGAAGGCAGACGCTCTGTAGACTAATATTCTTTACTCAGGTGTAACATAGGTGTTAAAGCATTAACTCACACTTATAAAAATTTTCATTGCGAATAAAATTGCAGACAGAATACTTTAATATAAAGGAGAACCTAAGAGTATAATTATTGTTTTCGAGACACAAATTTTTATTTTGAAATTAGAAAATAAAATTTTATTTTCACTGGAAGTGGTATTTTTGTATTTTTCCAATTATAAAAATACAGACATTTTGTAGGTAACCTGAAGTGTTTAAGAAAATAGAAAGCAAGAAAAAATATTAATTGCTTATCTAAGAAGCAACTTTTAATATTTAAATAGAAAAAAATAAGCCTTAGATTATAAGTCTTTAAATAAAATAGAAGGTTTTTATTTTTTTATTTTTTTTCTGAGCTTTCCATTGAATCTAGCTTTATTTTATTTTTTTTTTTAATTTTTATTTCTTATAAACATATTTTTATCCCCAGGGGTACATGTCTGTGAATCGCCAGGTTTACACACTTCACAGCACTAACCATAGCACATACCCTCCCCAATGTCCATTACCCCACCCCTCTTTCCCTCCCCCCTCCCCCCAGCAACCCTCAGTTTGTTAAATAGAAGGTTTTTAAATGGGAAACCCACCTATACAAGAGCATTTAGGTGATCTAGGTTTGGGAAAACATGGTACCTGTGCAGAAGAGTTAACATATTTATTTTTTGAAAGAGAAAGTGGGAAGGATAGAGGGAGAGAGAGAGTCTCAAGCAGTCTCCTGGCCCATCATGGAGCTTGATGTAGGGCTCGATCTTAGGACTCTTAAGATCATGACCTGAGCCGATATCAAGAATTGGACACTTAACCGACCAAGCCACCCTGACAGCCCTCAGGCTGCTGTCTTGAGAAGGACCATCTTAGAAGTTTAGCCCTTGGATGGCATCTGGAAACTTGGCACTTGAACTGCTTCCTAATTAATAAGGGTGCCTAGATGGTTTGTGCAATCCTTGTGATTTATGGTGAACCTGCTTTTCCTCTGAGTCTGGAAAGACTGGGAAGCAGAGCATGTCTATGTGAATAGCACTCAGTAAAAACCTTAGATTCTGAGTTTGTAATAAGAATTCCCTGAGCAGAAGCATTGGACATGTTGCCTTTTTGTTTGTTTGTTTCTGGAGAAAGAAGCTGCTTGGTGTGGCCCCTCACAGAAGGAAGAGAACATAAGAAGCCTGTGCATGGATTTTTCCAGACTGTGCCTGTCTTTTTCCCTTGCTGATCCTGTCATATATCATTTTGCTGCAATAAACCTTAATCACGAATACAACTATATGCTGAGTCCTGTGAATCTTTTTAGCAAATCACTGGAAGTGTGGGTAGTCTTTTTAAAAAATTTTTTTAAAGATTTTATTTATTTATTTGACAGAGACACAGTGAGAGAGGGAACACAAGCCGGGGGAGTGGGAGAGGGAGAAAGCAGGCTGCCACTGGGCAGGGAGCCTTGATTCTGGACTGTTATCTCAGGACTCTGCGATCTTGGCCTGAAGGCAGACACTTAAGACTGAGCCACTCAGGTAACCCAGAATTGTGGGTAGTCTTGAGGAATCCTGATACAGTACCAGAGGTGGAAAGTAAAATGATTTTTTTGAAAGCGAAATTCCAATATAACTCAGAAGGCAAACAAGAGATAGGGAAAAGTTATTTTCACAAAATATGAATGATAAAAAGTTAATATTCTTTCTTCAGAAAGAATCCATACAAATCAGTAATAAGATAAATGCGCCTTAGCAATATGGGGCAAGATAATTTAAAAGAGAATTTATAAGAATAATTTATAAGAGAAGACATGAAATGAGCAAATATGAAAAACTTTAAGAATTTGATTTCAGAAGTCATTAAATGCAAATTAAAATGACAGTGACATGCAAATTTTTAACTGTTGATTTTGCAAGAAACAAGTAAAAAAAAAAATCCCACAAAACCAAGAGATAATATCCAGGGTCATGGAAGATGATGGAGAATATATACCATTTTCGTTTACTGCTGGTGCCGGTATATATGGACAATTTGATAATTGGTATTAACATTATTGAAGAGTTTGTAACATGAACACATGTTAGGCCTGCCTCTGTACTTGCAAACATGCTCTTTGTTTTCCCTTTTCCATCCCCCCAAACTCTAAAGCCTTGAAGAATAATTTTTATTTTTACTACTTGAAGAGAAGTTTCTGGGAGGGTTTCATAGACCCTCAGACGGAAGCACCCTAAATTCTCTCTAGACCTCTCTTCTGCTCTTCAGAATTACCCACTGGAAGCTGTTAAAAACAAATCAGGGGCGCCTGGGTGGCTCAGTGGGTTAAAGTCTCTGCCTCCGGCTCAGGTCATGGTTCCAGGGTCCTGGGATCAAGCCCCATATCGGGCTCTCTGCTTGGCAGGGGGCCTGCTTCCTCCTCTCTCTCTGCCTGCCTCTCTGCCTACTTGTGATCTCTATCTGTCAAATAAATAAATAAAATCTTTAAAAAACAAAAAACAAATCAAATTGTAAAACATATTCTTTTTCACATGTATATCCACCCCACACACTTCTTCCAGGCTGTGCCTTCCTATGCCTTCCCTTCCCTTCTATTCCTCTTAGTTAAATATTTGCAGTGTTTTGTAAAGTAGGAGTCAATACCTTTTTTTGTGTCAAAAGAGAGCTCATCCTGTTCACAGTCTAACACTGCAACATCCCCTCGCCTCCTTGCACACACATTTTCTTCTTTGCTGTGATTAAATTATAATTTCCCTCAACACTATCAACACATAATGATAGTGTTTCATGAACAACCTAGAGGGAGCCCTGTTTTGCCAGTTCTCTAGAAGGAGATGCCTTTTTCTAATTTGTGCAAAGAACTTATGTTTGGTTAGTCTTCTCGCAGAGGACAGCCACAACACCAACGTTGAGTTCAAGGAGCCCCTGGGGTTTGTGAGCACTCATATTCAGTAGTTAGTAACTATCATTTGCTCCACTAGTTCCTGGCTCAGCCACTTTGATTATCTGAGTAGTTAACTTCAGGATGGCTCATTAATGAGTCCTGAACATTGACTTTTTTTTTCCTCTGGCTTTCTGACTTTTGGCTATAAATTCTATAACTCTAAATTGATTTACGTGGTCTATAAATTGGTAGTGTTCCACCTTTCCACATACCAATCTATAGTAGTGGTCCATCTCCTAAAGGACTGAAAAAACAAACCCTTGCATATAAGTTGATATTTAAAAATTTTTATCACTTAAAATTTTATAATAACTAAAGTGAGAGTAAGATCTGAGATGTGTGGGGAATAGGCTTTTCTTTAGCCTAATGGGCAGAAGGGTTGTGAAAGAAGGCTTAGTTGTAGGCTGATTAATTTTAGGCAAGAATATGTATGGAAGTTGAAAACCTGGAAATTGATTTCTTTTTTTTTTTTAATTTATTTATTTGTCAGAGAGAGAGGGAGAGAGCGAGCACAGGCAAACAGAGCAGCAGGCAGAGGCAGAGGGAGAAGCAGGCTCCCTGCTGAGCAAGGAGCCCGATGTGGGACTTGATCCCAGGACGCTGGGATCATGACCTGAGCCGAAGGCAGCCGCTTAACCAACTGAGCCACCCAGGCGTCCCTGGAAATTGATTTCTTTTAAACGATTCATGTATCTCGTAGAAAGTCTCCCCATATCTCAATTTGAAGACTGCTGCTAAAGGAACAGTAAAACAATTCCCCTGAAATGAACTTATCAGTTGTTAGCTTTGATGGTGTGACATTGCCTAGAGGCTACCATTTTTCTCCTCCAATGCTGGGATCTCTAGTGGTCGTGGTAGGCTTGGTTGTGCTGCAGTACAAATTAGCCCAGGATCTTCGTGGCTTAATACAATAAAAACATCTTTTTTGGACATCTAACTTCACTCTTTGTAACTTGCAGCCTCCAAGGTCACTGTAGTGTGAGAAGAGAATCCTGGAGGATTTCATGCGGTATTTTTAAGGGTCGGGCCTAAAATGGCTTTTGTTACTTGTGCATGTTCATTTCATTGGCCAGACCCCAGGTATTGGACCCCAATCTAACTGCAAGAGAAATCTGGGAAGTGTGGAAGAACAGAGGGATTTTGGATTGGCACTGACTTGTATTTTGGTTGTGCATGCTTTACTCATCACTCAAAAGCCCCCTTTCTGATCTTTTTACATCATTCTTCCTATAAACTCAAGTTTTCCTTAAAATAGTGGCATCCAACAGTTCCAAAACCTGTTTGATTGCAAATCCCACAGTAATAGCGGAGTTCTTATGGGTGAAAGACAATTGTTAAGAAATAGGATGTCAGCTATAACTTACTGTAAGTAATTACTCACCTAACTACTCTCTGGTGGTCTCTGTGTGATTGCCTTGCAACTTGAGAATCACTCCCACTCCACCTTTTTGCAGCTCCGAAATTCTACTTTCCTTGGAATGTCTTCCAGTGGATACTAATTTTTAAAGTACTCTAAACTCCTACAGTTACCTGTCAAACTATACCGTTAGGAACAGAGCTTTTTTCCAAGACTTCTAACCCATACTAGAGAGAAAACATCCTGCTAACTATCCTAAATAAAGCTTCAGCAGATTTAGAGAACATGCTTTGAGAAGATGTCCATCTCCTGCTTTCTTACTCCTAAGTTCTGGTAGTTAAGTTCTCTGTAAAATATCAAATTAAAAAAATCCTTTTAGTGTATATTACATGTTCTATTTGACATAATATTTGATTAGTTTGTTTTATGACTTGGCCTTTTTTTTTTTTCTTTTTTAATGTTGGCTAGTACAGTGGGGAGGGATGCCATGATTGCTGTCACACAGATGAGCCACTTAGGTGGGCATCTGTCAATTATGTCTACTCTAGTGCTGCTCAAGTTTGTTTGTGTCCTGGAAACCTTAGGGCCAAATACCAGGGGAGACTTAGAAGCAATTCTGGCAAGCATAGAATTGATGGCACCTTCATTATAATTATACTTCTTTGCATGATTGCTCAGCTGTATCCTTATAATAGCTTTTACTCCTAGAGGCTAAATAAGATAGAGCGGTATACAAGCTGCTCAATAGATCACAACAAATTAACAACTAATGCCCTTTCCAACTGTTTTTCCTCTTATAATCACTCTTTATTCCCATCCAGCTTATTCTTGTCTTTCACAAACGGGCAAAATATGGGTGTGTAGATAACCTCCTTAAGTATAGGGTATTGAGAGTCATGTTTATTTCTGTTCCTTCAAACAATCATGTGTTTGTCTGTCTGTCTGTCTGTTTCTTTTTTTTAAAGATTGTATCCATTCATTTGACAGAGATCACAAGTAGGCAGAGAGGCAGGCAGAGAGAGAGAGAGGGTGAAGCAGGCTCCCCGTTGAGCCGAGAGCCCGATGCGGGGCTCGATCCCACGACCCCGAGATCATGACCGGAGCCAAAGGCAGAGGCCCAACCCGCTGAACCACCCAGGCGCCCTGTGTTTTTCTTTTCTTGTTTTAACATTTGGAATAAGTTATTTACTTTAATAGGTGGTGTGACTATATGTAATACATGTATGATAGTGATAATAATGACAAAAGTAAACTTTTAGTAGGCAGTTACCATATGCCAAAAAATGTGAACACTTTATATACAACATCTCATTTAATCCTTGCAAACTCTATGATTCAGGTGTTTCAAATAAGGAAACAAGATCAGAAAAGTGAAGTTATCTTGAAGGCCAGTGGGGAGTAAGTCCTGGGGCAGAAAATCGAATCCAGTCAGTCTCCAGCGTTCACGCTCTTCACTGTGTAAAACTCATTCAGTGATGTGACTTCAGTGTGCTCTGGAAGTTCTGTCTGGAAGTTACCTTGTATTATTTACTTGTATTATCTGTCTTCTCAAATAATACAAGTAAAATTCTATTGCCTGATGTGAAATGAGTTCAGTTTAAAAGCTTTTGCTTCACTAAACAAAGTTTTACTAATTTATTATGGCTGTGAGATGGCATTGGTAGTGAAATGTAGACTTCTCTTAATAGATTTGGAATGAAATGAGATGTATGGGATGAAGAGACCCCTAAATGTATTTCATGCATCATTTTGAATAAAACAGGGGCCCTAAAAAGAGATCTGAGTACAGATGACCAGTACTTTTGGAGATCTATGCAACAAGAAGATTTACTTTTATATTCATCCTAATGTCAAAATATCTTCTCATATCTGAGGTCTTTTTATGTTTTTCATTGTTGAAAGTATTTTTCTAATTTTGTTCCATTCTTTATGTTTTCATTTTTTGCTTTTTGTCTTTTTTTTGCTGATTAGAAACGTAATCACAGTTAAGCAAAATTACAGAAATATATAATTTAGCTGGTAAAAGTTCTCAATAAATTCTTTCCCTAAGAATTAACCACTGATAGAATTTTGTGAATGCTCCTACAGCTACCAACATTTATTATTATTATTTTTATTTAGGGAGAGAGGGCAAAAGAGAGATAGCTCACATATGCATGAGCCGTGGGTGGGGGAGGGAGAGGGAGAGAGAGAATCTTAAGCAGGCTCCACACTGGTCCTCTATCATGACCCTGAGATCATGACCTGAGCCAAAATCAAGAGTTGGTTGCTTAACTGGCTGAGTGACCCAGGTGCCCCTACCAATATACATTCTTAATGTTATTATATATTTAAGTATATGTATTTATATATTAACAAAATAGGATTATATTATACATCCTATTCTATAATTTTATTTATTTATTTATTTATTTATTATTTTTTAAAATTTATTTATTTGTCAGAGAGAGAGGGAGAGAGAGAGCGAGCACAGGCAGAGAGAGTGGCAGGCAGAGTCGGAGGGAGAAGCAGGCTCCCTGCCGAGCAAGGAGCCCCATGTGGGACTCGATCCCAGGACGCTGGGATCATGACCTGAGCCGAAGGCAGCCGCTTAACCAACTGAGCCACCCAGGCGTCCCTTGGTTTTATTTTTTAACTTAGAAATGTATCTTGTTTCAACTTTTCATGTCAGGATATATAAATCTGTTTCATTTTTCTTAGTATCTACTTGAGAGTGTATTGTAACAATGTGCCAGTGCTTATTTAACATTACACCTCTTGTTGGATTTTTGTATTGCTTTTAATATTTTTCTTCAGTATTAAACTTAGAGGGGCAATTCACAAAAGAAGATATATGAATGATCAATTATTACATGAAAAGATGTTCAACATTATTCACCAGGGAAATACAAATTAAGACCACAACAAGAAACATTATCTACCCATTAGAATGACTAACATTAAAAAGAATAACAATTCCCAGTGTTGTGAGGACATGGAGCATCTAGAACTCTCATGCACTGTTGTACAACACTTGGGAGATCTGTTTGGCAGTTTTTTAGACAGTTAAAGATACACTTCCTGTATTACTCAGCCATTCCACCAGGTATTTACTCAAAAGAAATTAAAGCATGTTCACACAAAGACTTGTACATGAATGTTCATAGCAGCTTGATTCACTGTAGCCTAAAAATGGAAACAACTCAATGTCCATCAATAGTTGAATGGATAACAAATATAGTAGAATACTACTCACTTACAAAAATGCAACAACCGGGGCACCTGGGTGGCTTAAATCAGTTAAGCAGCCGACTCTTGATTTCCTCTGCCCCTCCTCCTGCTGGTCCTGTCTCTTCCTCTCTCAAATGAATAAATAAAGTGTTTTAAAAAAATGCAACAACATGAATGAATCTCAAAATTATTATACTTTATGGAAGAAGCCAAACACAAAAGAATCCTTACTAAATGATTTCATTTACATAAAATTCTAGAGAAAGCAAGCTAAATTGTAGTAACAGAAAGTAGGTCGGTAGTTTCCTAAGGCTGGGATTGGAGGGAAAGATAGTTTGCAAAAGACTGGAGGAAACTTTCAGGTGATGGGAAGTTCTGTTTCTGGATTGTGGAGTTGACTTCACTGGTGTATGTATCTGTCAAAACTGAATTAATTGTTACTAATATTTTAAAAAAATTTTTTTTGGTCTTAAGTAATCTCTACCCCCAATGTGGGACTTGGACTCATGAACTCAAGACTCTGAGAGCAAGAGTTACATGCTCTACCCACTGAGCCAGTCAGGTGCAAAACTTAATTAATTGTATAGTTTATTATATGTGAATTATTTTTAACAATGCTGATGGAAAGACATCTGAAGTACAGCAGAAAATCAAAACACGTTCTGCAGTGAATGTTTTCTTACCTATGTCTAGGCATACTTGTGGAATCTTTTTGTGAATTATATTCCATCAACAGGAGAACCTAGTCAAAGTATTTTAACATTTACAATTTTTTTAAAGATTTTATTTATTTATTTGACAGATAAAGATAACAAGTAGGCAGAGAGGTAAGCAGAGAAAGAGAGGGAAGCAGGCTCCCTGCCAAGCAGAAAGCCTGATGCGGGGCTCGACCCCAGGACCCAGAGATCATGACCTGAGCTGAAGGCAGAGGCTTAACCCACTGAGCCATCCAGGTGCCCCTAACATTTACAATTTTTATGGGAAGTGTTAAATTGCTGCGCTACAGAGTCATTAGGGACTTACATTCTACAGTGTATGAAAGTGCCCATTTCACCACATCCTTGCCAATACTGGGTGTTAATTTATGAATGTTTGCCAATCTGGTAAGAAAAAAAATTCTTATTGTTAAAATTTTCATCTTATGCTTGCTCATTTTTTTTTGAAGATTTTGTTTATTTATTTGAGAGAGCAAGACAGAGCCTGAGCAGCGTGGGGGCAGAGGGAGAAGCAGGCTCTCCACTGAGCAGGGAGCCAATGTGGGACTCGATCCCAGGACCCTGGGATCATGACCTGAGCTGAAGGCAGACGCTTAACTGACTGAGCCATCCACTCACCCCTTGGGGGCCATTTTAAATGGTGAGATCATTAAAAAAAACATAGAAATGTGAAAATGTGACACTAAATACACCACATAAAGGACACTTGCTTACAGTGTGAGACCTGAAGCGAGAAGGCCAGTGCGTTGCCTACTTTGACTTCAGCTGGGAACATGTACATCAAGTGACTGAAATTTTTCTGCCTTCTGTGCAAGTCCTGGAATGAGTGCAGCAGCCCTGCAGTATTGATCTTGGAGTTAGCGATCAGTTGAATCTCAAATATAGAATTTTTGAATAATGAGAATGGACTCTGATTCCCCTCTGAAGCTGCTGCCCTGTGTGTAAATAATGAATCGGGGAAGGCTTCAGAGTGACAGTATTTGTTAAAACACTGCAGGGGGGCATCCCAGCAAAAATGATACTTTACCTGTTGCTCATCAGTTTAACATAACTTACTTGTTTTTTAATTTTTGAAAATCAAGGTTTTACATATACTTCAGATCTGTGAGGTTAATTATGAAAAACATTAGCCTCTTAACGTCTCTCTGCCCTTTTCCTTTTTCTAGAGATAACATCCAGTTCTTTCAGCTGTTTCTTTTAGTTTTTACCTCCAGATCTCTAACTAACATAATTATGATGCTGCTGCTTGATTTTGTTTTTAGGCATTATCTGTAGTGATAAAGACTACCTTTGTTACACATACACTTTCCATCTTACCAAATAGTAAATTTTGCTAGACCAGTTCAGTACTTATATTGTTAGGATTATACAATTATTCTTCATATTTTGATTACATTGCTGCCCTTACATACCTTTTTGTTTTTCCCTTGTGTTAATATTTATCTGGCTTCTTTATTTACTTTCTCAATATCTTTCCTTAATTCATTCCCAGCTGTACCATAAGTATAAATATTTCAGCTATTGTGTTAGTATTTTCTTTACTTTATAGTAAAGAAAAGGAAACCCGAGGATTCCTTTCATCTTTCTTCTCCTTTAGATCCTACATCTTCTGACTCCATATCTTATTTCTTATTCTATTTTTGGTGGAGCATATCCTCTAGAAATCATTTTCCCAAGAAAGGATAGGAAGGCAAAGTTTTTGAAAATTTGTTTGATTAAATATATTCTTTTTCTACCCTCACACAAGACTCATGGCTTGATTGGGCTTAGATTTAAAAGAGAAATACATTTTCCTCTCAGAATTTTAAGATTTTTGTTCCATTTCAATGTTTTAGTTTCCAGTACTGTTGAGAAGTTCAATGACATTCTGCTAGCCAATCCTTTCTATATGCTTTTTTCTCCCTAGAAAGTTTTCAGATCTTCTTTTGGCAGAGAAAAAAAAAAAAAAACTTAATGTTCCAAATTCTTACATTGATGGGTCTTAGTGGGTGTCTTTTAATATAGTTTTTAAATTTTTAAAATTTTTAGCACTTTGTGTTTTTTTTTTAAAGATTTTATTTATTTATTTGACAGACAGAGATCACAAGTAGGCAGAGAGGCAGGCAGAGAGAGAGGGGGAAGCAGGCTCCCCGCTGAACAGAGAGCCCGATGTGGGGCTCGATCCCAGGACCCTGGGATCATGACCTGAGCCAAAGGCAGAGGCTTTAACCCACTGAGCCACCCAGGTGCCCACTTTGTTATTTTTTTAATTTTTAATTTTTTAATTGAAGTATAGTTGAAACACAATGTTATATTAGTTTCAGGTGTATAATATTATGGAGTGACAACTCTATTTTTATGCTATATTCACCACAAGTGTAGCTACTGTCTGTTGTCATACAATGCCATTAAAACACTATTTACCGTATTTCCTATGCAGTATCTTTCATTCCCATGAATTATTCATTCTTGGTGTGTGTCTTTTTATTTTAATTAATTTAATTAAATTAGTTAATTTTTTTCAAAGATTTTGTTTATTTATTAGAGAGAGAGAGAGAGATCACAAGCAGGCAGAGAGGCAGGCAGAGAGAGGGGGAAACAGGCTCCCTGCTGAGCAGAGAGCCCAATGCGGGGCTTGATCCCAGGACCGTGAGATCACGACATGAGCCAGAGGCAGAGGCTTAACCCACTGAGTCACCCAGGAGCCCCAAATTAGTTTTTGAATTTTAGTATAGTTGATATAGAATGTTACATTAGTTTCAGGTATACAATACAATGATTTGACAAATCTGTACATTGATGTTGTATTCATCACAAGTCTGTCACCATTCAATGCTCTTATAGTATCACTGACTATATTCCCTAGACTTATTCATTCTGTAACTGGAAGCCTGTATCTCCAACTCCTCTTTACCCATTTTGCCCATCCTCCTACCCCTCTCCCCTCTGGCAACCATCAGTTTGTATTTATAGGTCTGATTCTGCTTTTGGTTTGTTTATTCATTTGTTTTGTTTTTTAGATTTCACCTATGGGTGACATCCTACGTGATTTGTCTTTCTGTCTGACTTATTTAACTTAGCATAATACCCTGTAGGTTTATCCATGTTGTTGCAAAAGGCATGATTGCATCTTTTTTCAAGGTGGAGTAATATTCCTGTGTGTGTGTGTGTGTGTGTGTGTGTGTGTGTGTGTGTGCATCATGTCTTTATCTATTTATCTATTGATGGACACTGGGGCTGCTTCCATAGCTTGGCTATTGTAAATAATGCAGTAAATATAGGGGTGCATATATCTTTTCAATGTGGTGTGTGCCTTTTTAAAATCTGTGCAGGGCATGCAGAGGGCCTTTTCAATCTGGAAATTCATACCCTTCAATTCTGTGAACATTTTCTGAATTATTTTTTTATTAATGTTCTCTTTTCTGTTTTTGCTGTTCACTCTTTGAGCAGCCTGTATTATCAGAATTCCTGGGCTAATCCTTTATTTTTCCTCCTTCTCCATTTTTCACTTTTATTATTTCTTTTTGTTCTGTCTGGATGATTATCTTTTTTTTTTTTAAAGATTTATTTATTTGAGAGAGAGAGGAAGAGTGAGTGGGGAGAGGGGCAGAGAGAGAGAGAGAGGCAGAACTCACTACTAAGTGTGGAGCCTGAAGCGAGACTTAATCCCAGGACCCTGAGATCATGACCTCAGCCGAAATCAAGAGTCTGCTGCTTAACCAAGTGGGCCACCCAGGTGTCCCATCTTATTTTTATTTTTCTACAGTTCTCTTAAATTCTCATTCTTGTATCTTTTTTTAAAGTTCTAAGATCATATTTTTATTCTTTAGATATTTTTTACAAGTATCTTTTTTTTGTTTTATCTGTGCAAGTTCTTCATATTTCTGATAATGTCGATAATTTTTATATGGAGGTAAAATTTGCATACAGTAAAATTCTTTTTGGTATATAGTCCCGTGAGTTTGGACAAATGTATAGAGTCATGTAACCATCACCATAATTAAGGCACAGAACACTTTCCTTATCCCTCAAAATTTGTAGTCATTCCCTCTCTTCATCCCCAGTTTCTCCCAACTCTTACCTGTTTCCTATTTTTCTCTTTTGCCTTTTCCAGAATGTCACATTGATGGAATCATAATGGTAGTTTTTAAAAAAGTTCTTTTACCTGCCTTATATCTTTTTCCTCTCAGTTTCTTTTTCATGTTTGCTTTTGTCTCTTTCTTTCTTGATGCAGTTTTTTCCTATATTTTGCTGATTTTTGGCTGTTCTTCATGATAAGAGATGGATATTAAAAGAACTGTTTGGAAACTGCATGCATGGGTAGAGCTTTATTATGGGCTGAATTGTGTCCCCTCAAATGCATATGTTAAAGTCCTAACCCCTTGATCCTCAGAATGTGACTATTTTTGGAGGTAGGTCCCTTAAAGAGATAATTTAAGTTAAAATGAGGCCATTCTGGTGGACCTTTGCTGATTGGTGTCTTTTTTTTTTTTAAACATATAATTTTTAAGATTTTATTTATTTGAGCAAGAGTGAGTGAGTGATAAAGAAAGCAGAAGAGGGGGGAAGTTCAGAGGGAAGCCCACTCCCTACTGAACTGGGAGCCCGATGCAAGGCTCAGTCCTGGGGCTCCAGGATCATGACCTGAGCCGAAGGCAGATGCTTAACCGACTGAGCCACCCAGGTGCCCTTAACTGGTGTCTTTATAGGAAGAGGTTAAGAGAGATATCAGGGATGTACTCCACAGAGGGATGACCATGTGAAGAGGCAGCAAGGAGGTAGTAATCTGCAAATGAAGGAAAGAAGCTTCAGGAGAAAATAAACTTCCTAATATCTTGATCTTGATCTAGACTCTAGAACTGTGACAAAATAATTTCTGTTGTTTAAGGCCCTTAGTCTATGGTATTTTGTTATGGCAGGGCTAGCACACTAAAATAAGGCTTCTTGACTGACAAATTTCAATATAGGATAATATGGCTGGACCTTTATGTATGAATGACTACTATCAGTATTTTTTCGTTATTTTCTCTTGGGTTGATAAAATTCTTCCCCAAAGAATAATTTTCCAGTAAGCTTATTTGACATGAAAGCTAGGGAAGAAAGGGATTTGGAGGCTTATTGAGTGGAGAGGATTTGCAATAGCTGTTTTGGGAAGAGACTGTTGTTGGGTAGCAATGAATTTGAAGTTAGGCAACTTAATTTTGGAGGGCACAAAACAGACAGCCCTCTCCAAAAGCTTGATGTTTATGTTGCAGTGTGTTAAGTGACAAGGATGGTAAGGGTGCTTGAAGTAATGGTGTGTACACCCATTAAGGGAGCTGAATTACAAATGTATGAAAGTTTCAAGTAGATGTTTAGTAAAAAAACAAGACATGATAATGGCAAATAAGCATAACGAAAATGTGCTCAACATCACTTGTCATCATGGAAATACAAACTAAAACCACTTCGAGTGTATTGCCCAGTTTCCAAGATGGCTGTAATGATCCTTTTTTCCTCATACCCCCTTGTATAAACACTCCCTAACTCTGCACCAGTTGGCCTGTGTGACTAATCGCATATGACAGAAGTGATAATATGTCGCTTCTGAGATTAGGTTATAAAACACTGCAGCATCCATCATGGGCACCAAGAAGCCCTACTTATCATTGCTGCAGTGGGCCTACATAATATTTTTTACAGTGTTCCATTATGACAGTCTATTAATACATTGTGGCAAAATGTGAGGAC
>PISX010015519.1:21381-49469 GCA_004024625.1 Mellivora capensis
TTTTTTTTTTTTTTTAAAGATTTTTTATTTACTTATTTGACAGACAGAGATCACGATTAGGCAGACAGGCAGACAGAGAGAGAGGAAGGGAGAGAGAGGAGGAAGCAGACTCCCCGCTGAGCAGAGAGCCCGATGCGAGGCTGGATCCCAGGACCCTGGGATCATGACCTGAGCCGAAAGCAGAGGCTTTAACCCCCTGAGCCACCCAGGTGCCCCTTCTCTTCTCTTTTTAATATAGACTCCATGCCCAGTGTGGAGTCCAGTAAGGGGTTTGAACTCATGGCCCTGAGATCAAGACCTGAGCTGAGATCAAGTATGCTTAACCAACTGAGCCACCCAGGCACCACTATGGATGTTGTTTTGAAGAGAGCCAAGATTGGAGCCTGGCAGAAGAATTAGTAGGATTTTAGAGTAACTCAGGAGAGAGTTGATGGTGACCTGAGCTACAATGTGGCAGTGGGGATGAGAGAAGAGAAGCGAGCCAAGAGATATTTTTGAGAAAGACTATGCAATGAGTGGTTCTTTATTAAATTTAAGGGGCACAAAAAGAGAGAAGGTTCAAGAATTTTGTTTGGGTTTTTGACTTCGGTAACCAAGTGGGTAGGAGTGCCATTTACTGATTCAAGAAACACAAGACAAGTTTGGGGTGAAGGTAGAAATGATATTGACACAAGCTGACATTTATTGAGCATCATGGCTAAATGCTTGTAAGGCAAGGTTTCATTTAATTTTTTAGTATCCTTCTGAGATAGGCCCCAGTATTATCCCAGTTTTACAAATAGGGAAATCAAGGTAGAACAAGGTCATAAGTACTATATAGAGTAACAATTTGAACCTAGGATGGTACTCTTAATCATAATAGTAATTGTATCTTTCAGTTTTCCCCGGTAGATCATGAAATAGGAGGAGGAAGGGATATGATGCCTCTCATGTTGTATCTTCATAGAATGATTAAACATAGTAGGGACAAAGGTTGTTTAATGGGAGCTTTTACTCATGTCCTACCTTGTGTACCTATTCTACTCACTCTGCCACAGCTCCAACTCACCCTCTTTTTAAAAGTCTTCCTAAGAACCACTCATATAAGGTATTTGGGTTTGTGCTAGGCTTTACTGAATTCATTTGGTAATTTTGGGTAGGTACCACATATTATGTAAAATCTAACACTAACTCTTGTAATATATTAAATAAAAGGTCTTTGAGCTGTCTTGTTAATGGAAATTTTTCCTAGGTAGTTTTTCTTCTGTCATTTTTCCTCAGCTTCCTCTCTCTGGTTTTCCTTTCCATTCCAGCTGCTTACCTTTATCTCCAAATGCCCACTGAGTTCTTTGGCAGAGCATTTTTATTATGTCTTTAACTGTGTCTTTTTTTTTTTTTTTTTAAGATTTACTTATTTATTTGAGAGAGAGAGAACACAAGGGCAGGGTGGGGGCAGAGAGAGAGAGAATTTCAAGCCTACTTCCCACTGAGCACAGAGCCTGACATGGGGCTCGATCTCACCACCCTGAGATCATGACGTGAGCTGAAATCAAGAGTTGGATGCTTAACCAACTGAGCCACTCAGGTACCCCTAACTGTGTCTTTTTTCCACCATATTCAAGCTCTCTCCAGGATAGAGAAAAATCAGCTATCTGACTTTGAAGATTCTGGTCTCTTTTAATGATCTTAGTAAGTTTCGGCTGCTATAATAGAATATCACAGACTTATATACAATAGAAATTTGTTTCTTATGGTTCTGGAGGCTAGAAGTGTGAGATCAGAGTGCCAGCATGGTTGGATTCTGGTGAAGTTCTCTTCCGGGTTGGGGGCTGCTTAATCCTTGCTATGTCCTCACATGGTGGAAGTGGGGCAAGGAAGTTCTTTGGAGCTCATTGTATAAGGGTACTAATTCCACTCATGATGGTTCCACCCTTAAAGGTCCCACTTCCTAATATTATAATTTCGGGGGCTAGTATTTCAACTTACGAGTTTTGGGGGGACACAAACATTCAGTCCATTGAAATGATCATATGAATTATTAAGTATATGAATTCTTCCTCCCTCCCTCACCGCTTCCCCGTGTGACCCTTCAGTTAATTATTAGTGAGTGCCTTCTGTATGCCAGCCACTGTTCTGGCAGAAGATATAAGACAGACAAGTCCTGCCTTCACCGAGGTTATGTTCTAGTGGAAGAGACAGTACAATAAATAAACATATCAGGTAATGTGAAGTAATGGTAGGTGTTATAAAGAAAACTAAAGCATACTGAGATCCAGAGGGGTGCTATTTGAGTTCGGATGATCAGGCAAGGTTTCTCTGAGAGTGCGGTGTCTGAGCAGAAATTTGAGTGAAGTAAGCAAAACATGCAGATGTGCGGAGGAAAAGAGTTCCAAGACTAGAGAATAGCAGGTGCAGAGGTCCTGTTACATCTCGGATTCTCCAGAAAGCAGATGTTGAGACAGAGTTGGAAGGACAAAGGATTTATTGGGGAGTAACACCTATGAAAGGGAAAGGAAAGAAATAGGACTGGGCAGACGAGCCATCAGACTTGCATGCACCTGTGAAATTCAGTACACCAACGAGAGCTGCAGTGGGTGGAGGGAATGAACAGGCCTTTCTGCCTGCCAGGGACTGTCCTGAGAACAGAGTGCTCTCAGCTGAGTGAGGAAAGGTGGACCTTGAGGAAACTAATGCTGGAGCTGTAAGTTGACCATGCTGCTTGTAGGTTGGGCAGAAATTCCTTTCTTTGAAGGGGAATCTTGGTGGTCCAGCTCTGTTTCTGCCATAGGCCCTAAGACGGAAATATGCTCAGTATGTTCAAGGAACTGCCAGAAGGCTAATGTAGCTGGGGAAGCCTGGGCGGGAGGGATGGGGTCATGGCCGGAGAGGTAGCAGAGGGCCAGAGCAAGCAGCATCCGCGGCTTTGGGAAGATGCTAGGTTTCATTCTAAGTTTGATAGAAAGCCATTAGAGGATTTTGAGCAGGGGCATGACATATGTTTAACATTTTTTAAATTTATTTTTTATTTTTTTTTAAAAGATTTTTTAAAAAAAATTTATTTATTTGTCAGAGAGAGAGCGAGCGAGCGAGCACAGGCAGGCAGAGAGGCAGGCTCCCTGCTGAGCAGAGAGCCCGATGCGGGACTCGATCCCAGGACCCTGAGATCATGACCCAAGCCGAAGGCAGCGGCTCAACCCACTGAGCCACCCAGGCACCCCTATGTTTAACATTTTGAAAGGATTGCTCTGCCATAGCTATTATATCTGTTTATCTATAGCTGTACAACAGACCACTTCAAAACTGAATGGCTTAGAACAACAGTGGCTTATTTTTTCTCAGAGTTCTGTGAGTGTCCTGCTAGACTCACCTGAACTCACTCACCTGGCTGGATCTGAGTGTTTTTTTTTTTTTTTTTAAAGATTTTATTTATTTATTTATTTAACAGACAGAGATCACAAGCAGGCAAAGAGATAGGCAGAGAGAGAGAGGAGGAAGCAGGCTCCCTGCTGAGCAGAGAGCTGGATGTGGGGCTCGATCCCAGGGCCCTGGGATCATGACCTGAGCTGAAGGCAGAGGCTTTAACCCACTGAGCCACCCAGGCGCCCCCTGGATCTGAGTGTTTTAAGATGGCTTCACCCACATGTCTGGACCTCACCTGGGACAGCTACAGACTGAGATGGCTAAGCCTCTCTCCATTTGTTCTTTCGTCCTCTGCTTTTTCATCTGAAGGTGGAAGTGTTCCAAAAAGTCAAGCCCTACTGTGTAATGTTCCCTTGGCTTAAAGCAAGGCAGTTGTCCAAGCCCAGAGTCAGCATGGAAGGAGAATATACAAGCGTGTGGATATCTGGAAATGTGATTCATGGAGGCCACTGCTGTAACAGTTTACCACATTGAACATTGTTGTAGTTACTTCCATTTTTCTGATTCTCTGCTCATCAATTTATCCTCTGCATATAATTTAGTTTCCTACATAAGTGTGTTTCCAAGAAAATAATGCACCAGTCACATAGACTTCACATATTTCCTACTGCTGCGATAGCAAATTTTTATTGTAAAAGAATACATTGGCTGGTTTTAAGGACAAAATGCCCTTTTCTTATTTCTTCCTAGAGCAGTGTGGCCTGGGGACCCTCCTAGCTGAGAATTATTGTGCCACTGTGATACTTCTCAAGACTGTAATGGTGTATGTGTAAATGTGTGACTCCTGTAACTTCCACTGGTGATGGAGCTGCATTGAGATTTTTTAAAAAATGTGTTGAACTAAGGAATTCTCATTCATTGCTGGCAGGAATGCAAAATGGTACAGCTTCTTTGGAAGATGGAGTGGAAAACTAAACATACTCTCACCATACTATTCAGTAATCGGTACTCCTTGACAGTTATGCAAATGAGTTGAAAACTTAAGTCCACACAGAAATGTGCACACAACATTTTAGCAGCTTACTTCATAACTGTCAAACCTTGAAAGCAATGAAGGTGTCCTTTAGTAGGTGGATGGATAAATAAACTGGTGTATCAAGGTAACGGAGTATTATTCAGTGCTGAAAAGAAATGATCTGTTGAGCCATAGAGAAACTTAAACGCACAAAGAAGGCAATCTGAAAAGGCTACGTACTGTATGATTCCAACAATATCATGTTCTGAAAAAGGCAAATTGTGGATACAGTAAAAAGATTGGGTTCTGGAGTTTTGAGGGGAGGAATGGATGAGTAGAGCACAGAGGACTTTTAGGGCAGTGAATTCCATTATGTGTTTGTCTAAGTCCATAAAATGTACAAGACCAAGAGTGAACTATAAATTAAGTGATAGGGACCCTTCAGTGTATCTTCATCAGCTGTAACAAATGTGTCTCTCTGGTGAGGGATGTTCAAAGTGGGGGAGGTTGTGCACTGTGGGAAAATAGGCACATGGGAATTCTGGTACTTTCTGCTCAGTTGTACTGCCCAAATCTAAAACTGCTCTAAAAAATAGTCTGATTTAAAAATGTACTGAACCAGTAGTTCATCATTTTCCTCCAATAATTCAGCTTGGTATCAGTCATCATGATATACACTTTGTAAACAATTTGGCAAGAATTTAACGTTGTGATTTAATGTTGATGTTAAATGTTTTTAGTGAATTAGTCATAATTGTTGACCTATCTACTTATTTTTATAGCTGGTGGGTGAAGAGAAAAAGGACATATACATTTGATTGTTTAATAAACTTTTGCTTATTAAATTGTTTAATAAAGTTTTAAAAAAAATTCATATTGTCTCCCTGTCTTAATGTGGAACAGGTATGTGGAGGTCTTTGTTGTTCCTTTTTTGTTGTTTAGTTCACTTTTTATTTATTTTTTAAGACTTTTTAATTATTATTTTTTTTAACAGCAGTTTCAGGTTTACAGCAGAATTGAGAGGAAGGTGCAGAGAATTCCCATATATCCCTTGCCTGCACACATCCCCCCTTATCAGTATCCTCCCACCAGAGTGGTACGTTTGTTTCAGTTTGTCACATCAAACTGTTATGTTCAGTTAGCCAACATATAGCATGTCATTAGTTTTTAGTGTAGTGCTCAATGATTCATTAGCGTTACAACCTATATTAGCATAGTGTCCTAAAAATCCTTCGTGCTCAGCCGGATGTTCCTCCCCCACTACTTTTATTTTTCATTAGACAAACTATCTTAAGTGTAGCTGTGGACTTCATTAACTGTGTATCAGCCCTTGTAATTTTTATAGGTTGACTTCACTGAATCAGGTCAAGGTTTCTGTGTTACATAGGAAGCAGAAATATTGTGAAGGAAAACATATGTTTTTGGTAGTGATACAGATTACTTAAAACATAATACGAAGAATTCTGCATTCTTCCTCCTGAAAATTAGTAATCGATACTCTTAAAATATTTTCTGTGTTTTGCCAGGTACTGACAATGTGAAGCCCTTGGAGGGTGTGAAAATTCTGGATCTAACAAGGTTTGTATTGGTTTATCTGTGTTTTGGTGATTGAAGTTTTCCCTTCTTTAAAAAAAAAAATACATTTATTTTTTGAATTATATTGCTTACTATCAAAGTTTTAGAAAGGAAAACAAAAAAGATTTTTTATATTTCATAATTCTAAGAGAAATAAGTATATTTGTGCATTTTTTCCAATCTGCATATTTATATATAAATTTTAAAAGCAAAAATTGGCACCATATTGAAATTATGGTTTTGGGGGCCTCTGGGTGGCTCTGTCAGTTAAACATCTGCCTTTGGCTCAGTTGCTCAGCTGCTTCTCCCTCTCCCTCTGCCCCTACCCTTGCTCATGCTCTCTCTCTCAAATAAAAAATAAAATCTTTAAAAAAATTGAAATTACAGTTTGCCCACATTTAAAAGACAGTGTTGTGTTTTGAGTGTTTTTCTGTGTCATTCAAAATTCCAGAAAAATGTAAGATGATACTTTATTATATAGTTGTCATATAATTACTCTTCCCCTAATATTTCACAATTACAAATTAGGTTTCCTTTTACATATATCCTTGCCTCAGGAAATCTTAGGATTTCTTCCTTAGCATAGAATTCTGGAAGTGGAATTACTGAATCAATGGGAATATACTTTTTTTGAAAGATTTTATTTATTTATTTGAGAGAGAGCGCAGGTGCTCATGATGGAGGAGGGGCAGAAGGAAAAGCAGACTTCCACTGAGGGGCTCGATCCCAGGACCCTGAGCTCATGACCCTGAGCTGATATCATGACCTGAGCTGAAGGCAGATGCTTAACTGAGTCACCCAGGCACCCCATGAGAGTATACTTTTTTTTTCTTTTTAAAGTTTTTATGTATTTATTTGACAAAGAAACAGTGAGAGAGGGAACACAAGCAGGGAGAGTGGGAGAGGGAGAAGCAGGCTTCCCACCGAGCAGGGAGCCTGATGTGGGGCTCGATCCCAGGACCCTGGGGTCATGACCTGAGCCGAAGGCAGATGCTTAAAACTGAGCTCCCACGTGCCCTGGGAATATACTTTTTAAAGCTCTTAATACATAGTGCCAAATTGCTATTTTTGAACAGTTTTAATAATTTTAATTCTTACTATCATATGAGTTTATCTATGTTAGTGAGCTATTAAGAATTAATATAAAAATCTGCAAGGTGGTAATTATTTATCATTGTTAATATTGTAGAGTACTGGCGGGACCTTTTGCTACTATGAATTTAGGAGATCTTGGAGCAGAAGTTATAAAAGTGGAAAGACCAGGTAAAGCTATTGCTCTCTTTAAAACATAGAAACTAAAAAGGTTTTTCTTTTTTAAAGATTTTATTTTTAAGTAATCTCTACACCCAACGTGGGGCTTGAACTCATAACCCTGAGATCAGAAGTCACATGCTCTTCCAACAGAGCCAGCCAAGCGCCCCCAACTCAGTTTTTAGCTGTGGTTTTTTTTTTTTTTTTTTTTTTTTTTAAATAACCATGTATCTGTGTATGGGATGACGGGACAATTGAAATGAAATGATTATTTTTTTTCTCTCCATTCCTTACTTTCCTCTGAACCTATACTAGTGATTTCTTATTACTCTTTTTAAAAAAAAAATATTTATTTAACGGAGAGACACAGCAAGAGAGGGAACACAAGCAGGGGGAGGGGAGAAGGAGAGGGAGAAGCAGGCTTCCCACCAAGCAGGAAGCCCGATGCGGGGCTCGATCCCAGGACCCTGGGATCATGACCTGAGCCCAAGGCGGACGCTTCACGACTGAGCCACCCAGACGCCCCTCCTCTTACTTTTTATAAGTGCCAGGTTTTAAGGCTTTAGCCAGGCCCTTCACACTACCTGAAAGCCTCCAGTAGAGACAGAGGCACCGCGCAGTGACAGTGATGCGAGCACTTGCAGTGATAGGCACCCGTCTTAACACTAGGCCTGTATGAATTTATTTAATCTCTGCTACAACCTTACGGGCTGACCCTTTATTATTCCGAGATTATAAATGCAGAGAAACAGAGACATAAAGCAATTTGTCCAAAGTCACAGCTGATCAGGAATATCCACGCACTCACCCTGGTCCGGCCCTCCTTAGCCCCACACAAGCCTACCATTGAGACTGACTTCAGAGCTGGCCTGACCACCCTTCCTTGCTGGGGGATGAAGGGAAGGCCAGGAGGAGGGGAGGGTAAAACGGAAGAAGCAGGATTCACAGGAAGGAGAGAAGGAAAAGGAATCTGTGTCCTTCCAAAAGGAACCCAGATGCTCCAATATAAGTCATTCTTTTCTGTTTTTAATAAAAGAAACATTTTCTCATTTTATAATTGTAAGCATTTTGAGAGAGGAACACTGAAACTGAGATCCGTTCTTGGGGTTTGTTCTTCATCACATCTTTCCCATTTTTCCTTTCCTCTTTGTCCGCCAAATAAATCTATTCGGTATACACAATTCTCACTTTTATTTGGTGCCTTCTTAGTATTTGGGTGTTTAGCTCATGCTTTTATTGAAAGTTATTTCAATACTTACTATTGAAAGAAATTGTTGAAATTTCTTTGCTCTTTCTCTCCTATGAGCACATAAAGGGCAGAGTCCATGTTCTCCGTATCCTCCGTATCACCCGATAAGGAGCTTCTTTTGGAAGGTTTCAAAACTTAGCATTATTATTTATTATTCTTCAAGTTGGATCCTTATGGATATGGAACAGAATTACCAAATTAGTGAAAATGGTCTAAACTTGAATAGTATGAGTATATCTGCAAGACTCATAAAAGACTAGTTTATAATTACATCACCTTATTAATTTCCCAGAAGTCATTAAACACTATAAAGTAGAAAACATGGTGTAGAAGATGCAATTTTCTGCTTATTAGATTTCTTTTTTTTTTTAAACTTTTTTTTTTTATTTCTTTTCAGCGTAACAGAATTCATACATGCTTATTAGATTTCTTAGGAGGCCAAAGCAATTAGCAGAAGATTCTCTGATCAGCATGGGGAATACTCTGTATTATTATATTGTATTTATTTGGCCCTGGGTTTATCGGGCTCCGGGTGGTGGAAGAGCCTGGTGAACCCTGCTTTCCAGATGTAATGAAAGCTTCGTTGACCTGGTCACTGATGTTCATCACATTTGGTTGTTGTGGGATGCATGTTGAATAATGTTTGCTTTCTGGTTGAATACCCTTTTTGTCTTTTTCAGGTTTCATAAAACTTTGATTTCCATGTTATTATGCAAATTCAATACTACGGCACTTTCTCATTTCAGCCATTGGGTCTTCCCGTCCTAGACGGAGCATCAGGTCTACTTTCTCTTGCTATTTCAGTTGATCGCTAGTCTAAATGTTTATGTTTATATTAATTTTAGAGATCATTATTCTCTCTTTATGTAGGCCTTATTTCTCCTCTGTACGTTTTCTTTTCTTCAGTAAGGGGTACCTTCCCTTGTCTAGGCCTTTACATCCCATAGTCATACACTTGGGATTGAGCTTTGTTCCTAGTAGGTTGTTGTTCATTGTTTTTTTTCCCAATTGGTCTCTTTCCCTTAATCCTTCTGCATGATGCATTTTATTTTATTTTACTTATTTATTTTTAAAGATTTTATTTATTTATTTGATAGAGTGAGAGAGAGAGAGAGAGAGGGAACACAAGCAGGGGGAGTGGGAGAGAAAGAAGCAGGCTTCCCACCGAGCAGAGAGCCCCATGCAGGGCTGGATCCCAGGATCCCAGGACCATGACCTGAGCTGAAGGCAGCCGCTTAACAACTGAGTACCCAGGGGCCCCTGCATGATGCATTTTAGTGTTCATATTATGTGTTTAACTCTTTTGGGTTTTGAGATAGTTATTCAACACAGATCTGAGGAAAAGTAATTTGGCAGGATTTTCAAAGTTCAGGAAAGAATTAGTCTTTTCTCAGGTCACTCTTCCAGTCCTTCCATCCTGCTTGCTTGCTTGCTTCCTTCTTTCTTTCCCTCCTTCCTTCTTTAAAAATTTTATTTATTTATTTGTGAGAGAGTGAGCATAGCATGGGGAGAGGCAGAGGGAGAGGGAGAAGCAGAGTCCCCATTGAGCAGGGAGCCGATGCAGAGCTCAATCCTCGGACCCTGGGATCACGACCTGAGCTGAAGCAGACACTTAACCGACTGAGCCATCCAGGTCATAGTTTGCTGATTTGGGACTTAAACTATTCTTATTTTTGTAATCAAAGAGCCCATAGATTTTCTTTCTCTTCTTTCTGTAGTTACTTAGCCGGGCAATGTGGACTAGGGAGGACAGCAAATGATGCTGCTGGTACTCGTGGCTTGTGGCCCTTAGGCAGGAATATGAGGGCAGAGATGTTTGTGGTCCTTTGTTCACTGCTGTGTCTACTCTGCCTGGAGCACTGCCTGCGACGTAGTAGGTGCTCAATAAATATTTGCTGGATGGATTGAATGTGTCAAAATATCTTTTAAGAAAAGCAGTCTGAAATTTTATATGAGATCTCCAGACTTTGAAATCATGGCAGCTAATTAAAAACTTTAAATTTTGTGTGGGTCCAATAAAACATCTTTCAACTGTCAGTTTTCCCAGTTTGTGACCTTTAGCCTTTATTTCTTGTCCATGCTGATTCTTCCCAGGGGCCACTGATCCTCTCTAAAGCCCTGGGTAGGTAAACCATGTAGGCCTCCAATTAAGATTCCTGACATTATTTCCACTTTGAGAGATGAATGTAAACATGTAAAATTACCTAATTTTAGCCCTACCTTGAGGTTGCTTTATTTTAAGAAAATTAGTGTATTGGAAGCTTCAGAAGAGTAGAAGTGGCTGGACTTTCTCTTTACCCTGAGAGGTCCCGTCTGATCCTGAAGATCCAGATTCACACCTGCCATGAAGCCTCTTACTGGTTTATTCCTGGAAGATTGTCTTTCTGGGATCTTATAGTTCACTTTTTCCCCTTTTCTTTTGAGCATGCTTTTCCATTTGATGCTTACCGTTGATTTCTTTGCTTTGTTATTGGTTCATCTCCAGTTAGAAATAATGTGTCTTCTTTTTTTGTTCAGGTTTTATTTATTTATTTATTTATTTATTTGAGAGAGAGAGAGAGAGAGAGAGAGGAAACGCACGAGTGGGGGAGGGTAGGAAGGGAGAGGGAGAAGCAGACTCTCAATTGAGCAGGGAGTCTGACAGGATGTGGGGTTCGATCCCAGGACCCTGGGGTCATGACCTGAGCCAAAGGTAGATGCTTAATGGACTGAGCCACCCAGGTACCCCTGGAACTAATGCTTCTTTTCTCCCCTGGCCTGTGTTCTGTCTTTTCTCTTGGGAAGTTGTTGTTATTATTATTATTTTTTAATAAATGAGTCTGTTTTTTGGCCTCTGTTTTGTTTTCCAAAAGGTTATGTCTGCTTTTCTTGATCAGTTTTAGTGGTAAAGTCTAATGGGCTAATAGGTTAATTATTTTATTTAGATGAGATTAGAATTTAAAGTCCAACTCATCTTTACAAATAGTCTCTTCTTAGGGGCCAATCTTTAATTGTAATTACTTATATAGTGATTAGTTTCTTTTTTTAAAAGATTTTTATTTACATATTTATTTGGCACAGAGAGAGACACAGCAAGAGAGGAACACTAGCAGGGGGCTGGGAGAGGGAGAAGCGGGCTCCCCGCCAAGCAGAGAGCCCAAAGCTGGGGTCCATCCCAGGACCTTGGGATCATGACCTGAGTGAAAGGCAGACACTTAACGATTGAGCCATCCAGGCACCTCATAGTGATTAGTTTCTGATACCAATATTTAATCAGGCCTTATATTATAAGATTTTTAAATGATACTATTTTGTGCCATTTAATCATTGATGGATTCTCTGAGTTCTGTCTACATTGTCAGTTGCTTTTTGTGCCAAGGAAAATTTTTCTGTAACTCTATAGTTGCAGAATCTAACACAAACATATGACTTGAAGTAGATGTCCAGAAAAAAACACCCTATATTTTGATGGTTTTAAAATCCTTTGAAGCAAGACCTAGGTGACTAAAGTTTTATTCTAGAATACTATTTGAAATTAAATGAATCTGCTGTTCTGTAACTTATTTTGCCTCTCATGATTTGTTGCTATAACACAAATTTTTTTCCTAATTGTCCTGAGAAATAATCAACATACATCACTGTATAAGTTTGAGGCACATGGCATGATGGTCTGATTTACGTACATCACATTATTACCACATTATGTACACCACATTATTACCACAGTAGGTTCAGCTAACATCTGTCCTCTCATGTAGATATGATAAAAGGAAAAGAAAAAAGGAAAAAAAATTCTTCTTATGATGAGATTTATTAGGATTTGCTTTCTTGACAAATTTCCTAAATTACATATATATGTTATATGTTACATGTTATATGTTATACCTTTTGACCACCTTCCTCTAGTTCCCTCCGCCTGCACCCTCCATTTCTGGTAACCACAAGTCTGATCTCTTATTCTATGAGTTCGTTTGTTTTTTTAAAAATTCCACATATAAGCGAGATCGTACAATATTTGTCTTTGTGTGACTTATCTCATTTAACATAATGCTTTCAAAGTCCATCCATGTTGTCACAAATGGTAGGATTTCCTTATTTTTTATGGCTTAATAGTATTCCATTGTGTATATATACTACGATTTTATTGATGGATGTATCCATCAACGGGCACAGGTGTTTTTGTACTTGGCTATTGTAAATAATTCGGCTATGAACATAGGGTGGCCTATCTTTTTGAGTTAGTGTTTTTGTTTCCTTTGGCTATATTCCTAGAAGTGGAATTGCCGGATCATATTGTAGTTCTCTTTTTAATTTTTCAGGATCCTTCATATTGTTTTCCACAGTGGCTGTACCAGCTTACATTCCTACCAGCAGTGCAGGAGGGGTCCCCTTTCTCCACATCCTCAGTAGCATTTGTTATCTCTTGTCTTTTTGCTGATGCTGTTCTAACAGTTGTGAGATGATTATATCACTGTGGGTTTAATTTGCATGTCCATAATCACTGGTGATGTCCGTCTTCTTTTTCTGTACCTGTTGGCCTTTTGTCTGTCTTCTTTGGAGAAATATCTTTTTGGGTCCTTTGCCCACTGTTTGATTGGGTTATTTGTTTTTTTATCTGAGTCATGAGAGTTCTATGTATGTTTGGGGTATTAACCTGTTATCAGCTATATGGTTTGCAAATACTTTTTCCCATTCCATAGGTTGTCGTTTCACTTTGTTGATGGTTTCCTTTGCTGTGCAGAAGCTTTTCAGTTTGATGTAGTTCCATTCATTTATTTTATTGCTTGTGCTTTTTGTATTAAATCCAAAAGAATCATTACCAAGACTCATGTCAAGGAAATTTGTTCCTATGTTTTCTTCTAGGGGTTTCATGGTTTTAGGTCTTATACTTAAGTCTTTAATCCTTTTTGAGTTAATTTTTGTGAGTGATGAATGGCGTAAGTTATGGGTTCAGTTTCATTCTTTCACATGTGAGTATCCAATTATCCTAGCACCATTTGTTGAAAAGACTGACTTTTCTTCATTGAGTGCTCTTGGTTCCCTTGTCATATATTAGCTGAGTACATATGCTTGGGTTTACTTCTGGGATTTCACAGAAACTTAAAGATTTATTTATTTATTTATGATGCCATTTTATTATAAAATCTCACTTACCATTATTCTGGTTTAATTATTTAACAAAAATCTTTTGCAGACTCAGCATTTCTTTGCACATTTAATGCCAAGAAACACAGAAGGAGCTGAACTAAACTACCAAAGCTTTTTACTTTTTGACCTAAAGTACCAAAGATTTTTACTTTTTGCTTGGCAAAAACTGAAAGTAGTTTTTTTCTTTTAAATTTGCCATTTATTAAATCTGAAGACTGCTAAAAGATATTTCTTTCTGGATATTGACTTTCAGGGTTGGATTCTAGTAAGAGATGATACATTAGGACTTAGTGAATAAGGTAGAGTTTGGAGAGTTGGAACAAGTTCTTATGGCCCTGTAGATTGCTTAATTCCACTGAATTGAGGTGATTTTGTGTAGGCATCTGTGAATGTATATGATGGGTGAATGTTGGTTTGGATGTCTCATGATGTTTAAGAGTTAAAAATTAATTCTCATACTTATATTTTCAGGAGTTGGTGATGATACACGAACTTGGGGGCCACCTTTTGTGGGGACAGAAAGTACTTATTTCCTCAGTGTTAATCGAAATAAGAAAGTAAGAATAAAATTTCTTTCTTTGCTTTTTAAAATATAATTCTTTTGTAATAACAAAACTTTTGATATTATCTTGCCTCATTCATTTCTATCCTTCTCTTGTATATATAATTAATACTTAAAAGAAGGTGAAATTTTATTCATTCACTAGTTACGAAATAGAAACAAGAGAGCTTTTTAGTAATTTCCCTTCTCTACTAACTTATTTCATGAGAATTTATAATGGTTTATAATGGAATAATTTTATTAAAGAGAGAAATCATTTGATTCTTTACATCTTATTCTTTCAGAGATTGCTAGTTGCCTAACACTTGATATTATTATTTGAAAAAATTTTACTAGAATCCTTGCTATCATCCTAATATATCTCCATTGCAAATAAAATCAGTAAAGATAATTCAAATGTTTCTTCATGAGGAAAATACACTTTAACAGGAGAACATATGATGTGAATGGCTTCCTTATTGAACTGTCAGTAATATGAATACTTTTTATTATTTTAATATATATATTTTAATTTTTAGAGTATAGCTGTTAATATCAAGGATCCAAAAGGGGTGAAAATCATCAAAGAGGTACAGTATGCTCTATGGAAGATATCTTACCACCTGGGTTGTAACTGGGGATTTGAACATGAGTTAGTGTTTTAAAACTTTATTTCATTGGCAATCACTAATTTTCCTGTAAACGCCACTTAAGAATTTAACTTTACATTTATTGTAAGTAAAATTTGCTTTCTAATTTCTTTTCTTTTTTTTTTTTAAGATTTTATTTATTTATTTGACAGACAGAGATCACAAATAGGCAGAGAGGCAGGCAGAGAAGGAGAGAGGAGGAAGCAGGCTCGCAGCCGAGCAGAGAGCCCAAGGCCGGGCTTGATCCCAGGACCCTGGGATCATGACCTGAGCCAAAGGCAGAGGCTTTAACCCACTGAGCCACCCAGGCACTCCTGCTTTCTAATTTCTTATATGTTTTGTATAATATTTGTCTACCCTGTGAAAGTTTTCAGTCATAATACTGTATCTACTGTTGACTGAATGCCTAATCACTCTTAGGCTTGGACACTTTCCATATATTATTCGCTCAGATCCTCAGGATTTGACTTGTAAATGGGTATTAGAATCCTCATTTTCATGGGAGGGCAGTGAGTCTCATGGGGCTCAAGGGATGCGCCAAAGAGGACAGAGCTGGTAAAGGGAAAAGCTGAGGTTTGAACCCACTGATGTGGGTCCTATCACTGGAGAGCCCAAGCTTTTCTAACCTTTATTCAGATGGCTAATATGTCCAGAGCTGATTTCAGCGTCTTTGCTTGAGGGGCAAGATTGGGTACTGGTTTGGTGCACCCTAGTTCTCCACTGCGGAGGTTCTAATCCTTCTTTCTTTACTTACTATCATCTGTGACTTCAGGTAGGTGATGTCAGGTTTTGTTTTTGTTTTAAGATTTTTTTGCCTTTAAGATCGTTCTTGCCTTAATTCTCCTCTTTCTCTTCTGTCTCTCGATATCATCTTCAGGGGTCACAGTTCCTGCCTCTTTGCTTGTATTTCAGAGCATTCTGATACTTTATCCTAAGTAGTCAAGGTTTCAGATTTGATTGAGCAAATACTTTGCGGTTTCATTAGAGCTTCTCAAAAGGTGGAATTAATAACTCTTGCTACTAATGCGTAAGTGTGCTTTTGAGTATTTTAGGACTGCATGTATGATTCTGACCAAAGTAAACAAATCTCCAGGACTTCCTTCTCGCTGTCTTTGGATCTTGCCAGTTTTTTACCTTTCTACTTTGAATTACATTTACATTCTACCTTGAATTAACTGTTTTCTTTTTTTTTAATAATTAAAAAAATTTTTTTAAGGATTTTATTTATTTATTTGACAGAGAGAGAGACACACACAGCGAGAGAGGGAACAGAAGCAGGGGGAGTGGGAGAGAGAGAAGCAGGCCTCCCGCCAAGCAGGGAACCTGATGCCGGGCTCGATCCCAGGACCCTGGGATCATGACCTGAGCTGAAGGCAGATGCCCAGGCGCCCCTGAATTCAACTTTCATTTTGAGCTTGATTTCTCTTCATGTCTGATTGATAATAGTAAAGTACATTTCAAGTCATATTAAACTTAAATAGATTGTATGGGGACATTAGTGATGTCTGTTGCTTTTAGCTAGTTACATGTTTTTTGCTTTTAGCATGTTATATATCTTATTGCCTAGGGAAAAAATTATTTTTTGCCTAGTCTTTTTAAGCTTTCTGGCATTGATTTCTCTTTTAGCTCAAGAGTAGCAAAACAACCTCTTTATTCAGACCATGGTGGCTATGATTGCTAATATACTGAGTTTAGTTTATGGAAACAGTTCCAAAGTAGCATACAAAGCAATCAGCTGGATACATGAGAGCTTCCAAAATTATGACTCCTTTGTCTACTAGGCTAACTAGAAACAGCTTGAGCAAAAAACAAAACTCTGCTTAGAAAATCTATGTAGAGCCCAGTATTTTCATAGCAATATGATTTGATAACTTTCTGACATATCATTTATATTTCAAATAATTCTCTATGTTAACTAGTTGACAGTCACAATGTCCATATTGTGTGCACATGATATGTTCCAAAGAGCAATATCATGGATTTAATTTTCTTTCTTTTTTTTTTTTTTTTAAAGATTTTATTTATTTATTTGACAGAGAGAGAGATCACAAGTGGGCAGAGCAGCAGGCAGAGAGAGGGAGAATCAGCTCTCCGCTGAGCAGAGAGCCCGATGTGGGGCTCGATCCCAGGACCCTTGGGACCATGACCTGAGCTGAAGGCAGAGGCTTAACCCTCTGAGCCACCCAGAGCCCCTGGATTTTATTTTCTTATGAAAAATTCAGACATACAAAATAGCTGAAAGAAGAGTATAATGAACTTTCTTCAACCCTGTGCCTAGATGCAATAATGTTAATATATTGCTGTATTTGCTTATTTACATATGTATACCTATGTGTGTGTTTGGTGTGTATTTTAAACTATTTTATATATATATATTTTTAAGATTATTTATTTATTTAAAGAGCTTGAGCAGGGGGAGGGGCAGAGGAAGAGGGAGAGAGAATCTCAAGCAGACTCTGCACTGAGCGCGGAGCCCAGTGTGGGGCTTGATCATGACTCTGAGATCATGACCTGAGCCATAATGAAGAGTCCGATGCTTAACTAACTGAGCCACCCAGGTGCCTCGTGAACTATCTTAAAGTGGAAGATAGGAAACTTTGTGCTAAAATCTTTCAGAATACTTTTCCTACCAATAAGCATATTTTTTGATATTACATTTAAAAAATTACTTTATGATTTCTTTATTAATGTGGTTAAATTATTATCATCACTTTCTTTCTATTTCTGATCTCTACTGTGTTCTTAAATTACATCTAACTAAGAGATCTCAGAATTAGATACTCTGTATTTCAACTTAATTTTAGTTCTTATTTACTCTTTGGCTAGATGGAGGATTTTCTTTTTTCTGTTTTAAAAAGAAAAAGATAGTAGCTTCTCTAACTCATACAAAATTGTGCTTGCTTTTTATTCTGGGCCAGATTCTAGGATAGGTTTTTTAGGTGATTTGTGATTGCTTAGATGAAGAAGAGGTGATCAGCAGTAAAACTAGAAACCAGTCTTCTCACTTTATTTCTTAGTAGATTATTGTATTTGGGAAATGTCAGTAAATATTTGGTCTCCTTTGAAGCAATTGTCATACGTAACACTTGTAGTTAGACTGGGGAACAGTGTAACTCAGAGGGAGTCTTCTGATGTTATGATTTTAGCACCCTTTTAAAAAAAATTTTATTTATTTAATTGAGAGAGAGAGAGAGTGAGAGAGAATGAGCAGTGGGGAGGAGCAGAGGGAGAGAGAGAGAGAGAGAGAGAAGCAGACTCGTTGCTAAGCAGGAAGCCCAATGCAGGGCTCCATTCCAGGACCCAGAGGCTGTGACGTGAGCCGAAGGCAGATGCTTAACTGCCTGAGCCACCCAGGTGCCCCAGATTTTAGCACTCTTGTGTTAGAATTTTTATGAACGATTAGCTGAAGCTTTAGGAAACATACATGATCTTGAAATGGGTGAATATCCTGAAACAGAGAAGGAGAGAATACGTTGAATGACAGAGCAACTAAGAATCAATATCTAGCAAGCGGCTAAGACATCTTTAAAATAAATATTCATAAAATGGAGAAAAGAAAAATTTCTGCACTATATACTCTTTTAGGGATAGTTCTTTATAAATATTATAATGCATACATACTCAGTTCTCGGGTAGCTTAAAAACTACTGTGCATCTTTATGAGTAGAAATGTGTAGCTTGGGGCGTCTGGGTGGCTCAGTGGGTTGAGCCTCTGCCTTCGGCTCGGATCATGATCTCGGGGGTCTTGGGGTTGAGCCCCGTGTCGAGATCTCTGCTCTGGCGAGGAGCCTGCTTCCCCCTCTCTCTCTGCCTGCCTCTCTGCCTGCTCTTTGCCTCTCTCTGTCAAATAAATAAATAAAATCTTAAAAAAAAAAAAGAAATGTGTAGCTCTTAAGCTCACCTGTTCCATATTTTTTTTAATAATGTGATAGAGCCAGACTGCCTGGTGCTCTGAGCACAGCTCTTGTTAGTTAAAAGAATCTTTGTCATGTTACAGAAATACTAATACATGTTCATGGAAAAAAAAATTAATATTTTACTGTATCATGTCAAATCTCTTTATACCCTTGTATACTCATTTTTCCCCAAAACATGAGATAATGTCATGTATATTGTTTATTAATCTGCTTATTTTAAGTACTTAAAAATATTTTTAATACTTTTTTATTAGCATAACTTATTCATTATATTTATTTTTTGTCTTGCTGAAACAGTGAATTTATTTGTGGTCCATCTGGATCCTTAATGTAGATTGAGATGTGATTTAGGGTTCCATAAGGTCTGAAAATACAAATAGCCTACACAGTTAAAATGTTTTTTGTTGGGGGGCGCCTGGGTGGCTCAGGGGGTTGAGCCTCTGTCTTCGGCTCGGGTCGTGATCCCGGGGTCCTGGGATCGAGCCCCGCATCGGGCTCTCTGCTCAGCAGGGAGCCTGCTTCCCCTTCTCTCTCTGTCTGCCTCTCTGCCTACTTGTGGTCTCTGTCTGTCAAATAAAATCTTTAAAAAAAAAAAAAAATGTTTTTTGTTGGGACGCCTGGATGGCTGAGTTGGTTAAGCGGCTGCCTTCGGCTCAGGTCATGATCCCAGCATTCTGGGATCAAGTCCCACATCAGGCTCCTTGGTCGGCAGGGAGCCTGCTTCTCCCTCTGCCTCTGCCTGCCACTCTGTCTGCCTGTGCTCACTCTCTCGCTGTCTCTCTCTGACAAATAAATAAATAAAATCTTACAAAAAAAATGTTTTTTGTTGTGGTAGAATATATAGAAGATAAAAATTTCCGTTTTAGCTATTTTTAAGTGTACAGTTCGGTGACATTAGTTACATTCATAATAGTGTGAATCACTACTGCTATCTGTTTCTGAAATATTTCCTCACCCCAGACAGAAACTGTACCTGCTAAGCAATAGCTCTCCACTTCCCTCTCCCTCCAGCTCCTGATAAACTCTCATCTACTTTGTGTCTCTATGGATTTGCCTATTCTGAATATTTTTTATAAGTGAAATCATACAAGTTTAATACTTTTGTGTCTGGTTAATTTCACTGACCATAACGTTTTCAAGGTTTGCCCATGTTGTGCCATGTATCAGAACTTTGTTTTGTTTTTAATGGCTGAATAATACTCTACTTTATGGGTACATTTGTCCGATGATGGGCGCTTGGATTATTTCCACCTTCTGGCTATTGTGAGTCATGGTGCTATGAACATTTGCATACAAGTACCTGTTCAAGTCTCTGTTTTGGGTTCTTTTGAGTATATACCTAGGAGTGGTATTGCTGGGTCATAGGGTAATTCTATGTTTAAGTTCTTGAGGTACCCACACAGGGTTTTTTAAAGCTAAAAATAATTCATTAAATGCCATTTGCGTAAGGTACTACATATTGCACCGTGCGGAATGTAGGCAACGAGAGCTGACCCATGTGGAAACCTACGTGTGTTTGATACAGTTTGTGTCCTTTAGTGCCGGCAGGAGTGCCTGCACGGGGTTACCGTTTAATCATTGTTTTTTTATGGTTCATTAAATACATTTAGAACTTTTTGGAAAGGAAGCATCTGATAAGTATAAAAGGATTTCTGAACCACATTTATATGTATTAAATACCCATATGTGCAGGTTGTAATGAGGAATATTACATAGTAAGGATGGAGAAGAGAAAAGACATAGTTTCTTCTAAAGGATTTGTTTTTCATATATTTTTATTTATTTATTTAAAGGTTTTTCTATTTACTTATTAGAGAGAGAGAGAGACAGCGGGAGAGGGAACACAAGCAGGGGTAGTAGGAGAGGGAGACCGATGCGGGACTTGACCCCAGGATCCTGGGATCATGACCTGAGCCAGAGGAAGCCGCTTAATGACTGAGCCACCCAGGCGCCCCTGTTTTTCATATATTTTTGTACATGGTTTTTAACTTTTCTATCTAAGCTACTTGAGACTATATTAGGACCATGTAACCTAGAACATTTAATGTAAGCATATCCCCTTAACACCATGCTATTTGCTGAATATGTTAGGGGCCATTGTCTTATTGTCAGTAATATCTCATAGTAGTTGACCCACTGGTGCCTTTATGTTCATTTAATTCTACTTTTCCTGTGTTTTTTCTGGACTATTATAATGTGAGGATCAACTGTGTTTACTAAAATCCAAATTGTGTCATGTGGGGGTTTGTTCAAAGGTTGGAAATCCCTTAAGAAGTCTGACTCATCTTCCCCTCCTTCCTCAGCTTGCAGCTGTTTGTGATGTATTTGTGGAAAACTACATCCCTGGCAGACTGTCTGCTATGGGCCTTGGATATGAAGATATAGACAAGATTGCCCCTCACATCGTCTACTGCTCCATCACAGGTATTTTGACTCCACACTCTTGTCAGTGAATAGATTTTCCAGTTAGTTGGCTTTCTTTTCTCCTGTAAGAAACCTCTTACTCGTGTTGGTTTTCTTGAAGTGATTCTGTTCTCCCTAGCCCTCGCCCTCTAATTAATCATTATAGGTAACCGAAATGAAGATTTTTCATGTATTTATTGGCTGTTTGTATTTCTTCTTGAATTGTATGCCTGTAGTTTTGTTTGTTTTGTTTTTTTGCATATTTTTCTATTGATATTTTACAGACATTTATAAAATATTGTTATTAACTCATACGTAGAATGGTAGGTGAAATATTAAGTGGCTTTAGGGTAGCACAGGAAATCAACATATCCCCTTAATTTATTCAAAGGTGTTAAGCCAGGTGAAGGAAAAGAGTTCAGTAAAGTCTTCCAGATTGTTTAGCTAGGGAATGTTGTGGGTGTTTGTGTGTGTGTATGTGTTAGGTCCAAGGAAAAAAGGTTATTATTTTAGTTAGTTTAGTCTATTTATTAAGCACTTAGCAATTAATTAGGGAGGTAATATAGAAAAGTGGCTCTGAAAATTCTTAGTTACATTAATAGTTTTTATCAGAAAAAATTATAGTATTTTCAGTCTTCATTCATCTACCAAATACTTACTGCAGGCCTGTGATTTGGCAGGCAGTATTCTAAGGTTCTGGGATGTGGCAGTGGACAATACATGGAGGTTTGCCTTGTATTATAGGTTAAGGAGATAGATAGTAAATAAATAAACATATTCTTTAAGTTTTTTACTTTTTTGTAACTGAGCCCATTAATGATAAGGGCTAAGGAGAAATAAAGTAGGGCAAGAGGGATAAGGTGAGGAAGAGCTACTTCATGCTGGAAGGTAAGCGAAAGCTCCCTCGGGGGTGCCCGGGTGGTTCAGTTGGTTAAGCGTCTGCATTTCACTCAGGTCATGATCCTGGGGTCCTAGGATCGAGCCCCACAGAGCTCCATGCTCAGCAGGGAGCCTGCTTTTCTCTCTCCCTCTGCCTCTCCTCCCTGTCCCCCACCCCCACTCATGCTTTCACTCTCTCTCTCTTAAATGAATAAATAAAATGTTAAAAAAAAAAAAAGAGAAGTCTCCCTTGATAAATTGACATTTGAGCAGAGACCTGGATGAAGTAAAGGAGTGAGTCATACAGATATTGGCAAAGATGGCTTCAGGAAGGGGAAACAGCAAGTGCAAAGGCCCTAAGGCAGGAATGTGCTGGGCATGTTTGAGGATCATCAAGGATGGCTGAAGTAGGGAACAAGGGAAATGTAACAGGAAGAAAAACAGGAAGATGTCGGTTAGCAAGATCACGAAGAGCTTGTTGGCAACTCTTAAGGAATTTGACTTTTACTTTGAATAAGTTTGTAAGTTAATGGAGTATTTTGAACAGAAGAATGATAATGATATGACTTTTTAAAAAAATTTCTCCTATTTATTTATTAATTAACATATAATGTATTATTTGTTTCAGGGGTACAGGTCTGTGAATCATCAGTCTTACACAATTCACAGCATTCATACCCTCCCCAATGCACATACCCTCCCTAATGTCCATCACCCAGCCACCCCATCCCTCCCACGGCCCTCCACTCCAGCAACCCTCCGTCTGTTTCCTGAGATTAAGAGTCTGTTATGGTTTGTTTTTCTCTCTGGTTTTTTCTCATTTCATTTTTTCCTCTCTTCCCCCATGATTCTCTGGCTTGTTTTTCAAATTCCATGTATCAGTGAGATCATATGATAATTGTCTTTCTCTGATTGACTTATTTTGCTTAGCATAATACCCTCTAGTTCCATCCACGTGATCTGATGTATTTTTAAAAGTATCATTTTACTTTTTCTTTCCTTCTCCAAATGTCCTGAGAAACAAAAACTGAGGGTTTTGGAGGGGAGAGGGGTAGAGGCTTGGGTGAGCCTGGTGGTGGGTATTAAGGAGGGGACATGTTGCATGGAACACTGGGTGTGGTGCATAAACAATGAATCTTGGAACACTGGAAAAAAAAAAGCCCCCCCCCCCCCAGGATCACTTTAGCTACTGTATTGAGAACAGACTGGAGAGGACGATGGTAAAAGTGGAAGAACAATTGTGAAGCTATTAAACTACTCCAGGCTAGAGATACTGGCAGTTTGAATTAGGGTAGGAGTGGTGGGGGTAGTTGAGGAGCAATAGGATTAAAAATGTTTCTTTATTAGTTATAAAGTAATAATAACCAAAATACTCCCATTTCTATGCATTCAGGTTAATTGAGATATAATAATGCTTTGACTATGACATATTACTTTAGTATAAATGATGCTTTTCACAGTATAATTATGTGGTGCTTTTTAAATGTAGATTAAGCTATAACTGCGATGTTTGGTCGATACTATTGTAGAGGGGATGATCGTTAACTTCACTACCGAATCAACATGAGAGCCAGCGTCTGTGAATAGTAGATGACTCTTTACCACTAAATCTGACTCTTTCTCAAATGTACTATTTTATAGATATGTAATCACACTTCAGTCTTTGTGTCTGTATATCAGTATTTATATGTGTCAGAAAGAGGGAAAGGTTTTTCCTTAAAATTTCACAGTCTATTAGAAATGTGGAGGTCTAAATTACTAAAATAGGTAAAATATTATCTTCAGATTACCTTGTTATCATAAAATGCTACATAACTTGCAAATGCACCATCTTCAATGACGGTAAATGTTTATTTCTCATTCCCATGAATTTGCTTGGCTGAGGTTCAGCTGATCCAGACTGGTTAGATTCGGCTCCAAGTTTCGGGGCGGGGGGCCTGCTGTGCTGTACCTGTCTTTCACACTCCTTGGACCAATGGCCACCAAAGGCATGTTTTCCTCATAGTGAAAGGCAAGAGTACAAGAGAATGAGCCTGACCTCACAAACACGTTTAAAGCATTAGCTACATCCCGTTGGCTGGCATTCCTTTGGTCAAGGCAAGTCACGCGACCAAGCCCAATACCAGTGCATGGTGAAATATGTTCTACTCTTGTGGCAGGATCTACAGAGTCACATGGCAAGGTACGGATTCCAAGAGGGGTAAAGATTAGGAATAATAATGTATTTTATCACATCCCACAGCCAAACAAAAATGCTAATCCACTTGGGGGGCACCTGGGTGGCTCCATCGGTTAAGCATCTAACTTATCTCAGGTAATGATATCAGGGTCCTCGGAGGGAGCCCCAGGTTGGGCTGCCAGGCTTCCCACTCAGCAGGGAGTCTGCTTCTTCTCTCCCTCTGCCCCTTCTCCTGCTCCTGCACTGTCCCTCAAATAAATACATAAAACCTACAAAAAAGAAAAGCTATTCCACTTGGGAAGCCTCACAGTTCCCAAAGTTTCACACCTATAACTAACTACAGTTAAAGCCAGCAATTCTTCTGGGTCTTGGCTTGTGGTTAGAGAATCTCTGCATTTTCTTCCAGCTCTCAGATTCCGTGTTCACATTTTAGTGTGTCGAAGGGCCCTGGAGATAGATTGTATAACGCGGAACTTCTCAGGTATGGGTAGAGTGCAGATTTGATAGGCTTTTCGGTGATAGGGATGGGGGAGTAAGGGGGTGATGGGGAGAGGCACTTAGAGTCTGAACAGGCACCTTCCATAATTCTGTAATCTTCTACATCCCCACCTCCTGACAATCATGAGAAAAACATCCATACAGTGCATTCTACTTTATTTCCTGATAAGGAAAGAGGTCCGGAATGTCCAAGAGACCTCTGGTCACAGCTATTTCATGGCAGACGGCTTTACAATTCAGGCCTCTTGCCTAAATATTAAGTGCCTCTATGCTTTCCACATTTAGACGTATATCATTGTTGCATGTTACATTGTTATAACTTACATTGTCGAGTGATGACAAGACCCTGAACAGCTTGACTTGAGAAGAATATAGTCTTGGTCTTCTCTTTCGTTTGTTGTTAATCATATTTACTCGTCAGGGAGTCTAAATGTCAGCGGAGGCTTTGGAAGCAGAGGTGGTTTATGAGTCATGAATCTGTGTGTATATAAAGTAAGGGCCATCTCTTTTGTAAAAGTTTGATATTCTTGGTAATCGGTGTTTGTTTTTGATATACTTTTTAATAAGACTGATTAGATCAGTCTAAAGTTGTTCGTGTTACGATTGGGATCCTAGACTTTCCCGACGCTTCCCAGTGGCATGGCTGTTCTGTCAGTGCTGTCCAAGCCCAAATAGTCTGTTCTCACTCACATGTTGGCTTCCTGCTGATGAGAGTAATCTTAGAATGGCTGGGAGATTTATTTTAATGCACTCTGACAGTTGTGTGGTTGAGACTGCCTCAGTCTGTGAAATCTGGTCTGCAGGACAAAGATGCTCGACTGATCACAAGGGAGGAAGGACCGGATTATGTGTTAGCAAGGTCCTCTTATCATTTCGGAGTATGAACATTAGGGGGCAGTGTTTAAAAAGCTATCATTCACTAGGACTTTTTGAGAAAATTCATGTTTCCTCTGTACCAGTGGGTAAAGAAAATCTCTGAAAGGGCATATTTATATTTTTAAAGAAGTTTTATTTTTCAAACGGACCATTCTCTACCTCTTTATACTTTTAGTATAATGATAGTCTCCATGGCTCTTTAATTTTAAGTTGTACCCTCTTTCCTTTGTTTCTTCTGAGCATGTTATTAATTATAAAAACTTAGCAGTAAAAATTCTCTCTACCACATTTAAAAATTTTTACTTTTTTCCTTCTTATTAACTTCATTGCTCTTTTTTCCTAGAAGGATAAACATTGCATTATAATATTGACCAGGCTAATTTTGTGGTAGGAACATTGTGTATGCCCTTTAATAATTTTTTTGGGGTTGGGAAATGGCTTTGCAAAGTACCTTATTGGTTTTTGTGAATTCCCCAATGGCATTTTCTTAATCTTTGTCCTTGTATGGACAGATTACAGGATTCTGCTTGAGGATAGGTCCTTAAGAGGGACCTCAGAACTCATTATCAGAGAGAATATTTTAAGAAGAGTTAGACCCATTCTTTAGTTTTAAGTAGAAAAAAATCTGAGAGCTCTACTTATGAGATAAGAATAGCTAAGACAGTTTTAAGGAAGAACCTGGTGGGCAGATTTGCCTTGTTAGATAAAAAGACCGATACCACCTGTAGTAATAATATAGTGCAGTATTATTATGAGGATAAGAAATACATCGATGGAACAGAATAGAGAGCTCAGAAACATGCTGGCATATATACGGAAACATGTTTGTTTTTTTTAGGGCTTATACTCCAGATCATTAAAGGGTAGAATATGCAATAATTGATGGTAGAACATTGGTTATCCTTACGGGAAAAGATAACCTTGATCTTGAGTTTATTCTATATAGTAACATAATATTGATTTATACTCTAAATATAAAAAGTAAAACTTTAAAACTTTTAGAAAACAATATAGGACAATATCTTTATGACCTTAGGGCAGGGAAGAATTTCGTAGACAACATACGAAAAAGTATGAACTACAAACGAAGAGACTGATAAACTTGACTACTTATTAGAATGGAAAACTTTTGTGCATCAAAAGCCACTATAAAAAAGCAAGCAGATGAGTCACAGATCCTTGGAAGATAACTGACAAAGGATTAATAACCAGAATATATTAAAAATTTTCTTTAAATCCGATAGAAGAAAGGAGAAACAGTTCAACAGACAAATGGGCCGAGCTCCAGAAAAGGAAACCCGAATGGCCATAGAAAGTTACTCAGGCTCAGTAGTTTTTAGAAAAATGCAAATTACACTGTATGTTAACTAACTAAAATTTAAATAAAAAAGAAAATGCAAATTAAAACAAGAATAGTATTCCACTTCACACCTAAGAGATTGACAGACATTTAAAAACCTGACTCTACCAGACAAAGGAATCTGTGAACGTTGCTGGAGGACAGATACCCATGTTGGAAAATGATATCCATGTTGGGAGCAATTTGGCAAGCTGTTTTGAGATTGTACACAAATCTACCCTATGATCTCCAGTTTTCACTTTTGGGTACATCCCTATAGAAAGTCTCAAACATGTGCATGAAGGGACATGAAGAATGTTCGAACATAGCAGCATTGTTTATAAGAGCAAAAAGGTGAAAATATGAGATGAAGTATATTTCAGTAGGAGAATGGCTAAATGTGTAATATAATGAATGGAATACCATTAAGCAATGGAAAGAGTAAGCTGGAACAACATGAATTCAGTTAGATGAATTTTCCAAATATAAAATTCAATGAAGAAAGCAAGTTACAAATAAGGTGATATGCAGGATGATACTGTTTATGTAGAGTTAAGATAATACAAATTGTATTAATTTTTTAGTAATTCACTTAAGTGTGGTTAAAATATAAAGACATACGCGGTGATGAAAAATACTAAATTTAAGAAAATGATTACCCCTGGGGAGTGGGGAGGGAGGATATGGGACAGGATAGGGACATACGGGACTTCAACTATATTTGCCAAATATGCATGCATATTTGTTATATTATTCTGTGTACCCTTTTATGTTCAGCATAGCAAAAGATCCAGAAATACCCAAGTAATTCCCTCTCACCCTCCCTCCCTCCCTTTCTCTGTCTCCCTTCTCCCACTCCAACAACATATTTCACGAGCTTCTGTATTTCCCGGCTCATTGAGTGTACAGTATGAACAATGCAGACATGATTTCTGCCTTTAGGAGCTTACAGCCTAGTGTTATAGACATTTTATAAAGAAGTTAAAAAAATCATATGGCATGTACTAATAAATTGTGTTAGTACTATGACAGAGATTCATAGAGGAGGGGATGCATAGTATCAGAAAAGGCCTTTCTGGGGAGTTATCATTTAAAGACCTAAAACAGGAGAAGGAACCAGCCATTCAAAGATCAAAGGGTGGAGCATTTCAGGCAGCAAGAACATCATGTGCAAAGGTCTTGAGGTAGGAAGGATCTAAATTCCTTTAAAAGTCTGTGAGAAAGCCAATGTGCCTGAAATACAAAAAACA